>JAQGAC010000227.1:0-32993 GCA_034696585.1 Isotomurus maculatus
GTCTCCATTGCCTTCACTCGGTCATGTTCTCGAAAACTCCGAGGTAAATTGGATAAAGCGTCCTTCAACATAATGTCACCGAACAGCAACGGACGGACTGTATTCAGTTTCCTCTTTTCCAGCTTAAATGTCTGTTTACTAATTGACAGAATCCCACAGAATTTCTCGACAGCCTCTCCAGCGCAAAGAGAAGTGGCTACCGGGCTCCCTTAAACATCAAATGTCACAATCGTACACACTGTTTATTCAAATCTAAATGCCTACGAATTAAAGCAAAGCTATCCATACCAGGCTGAATGATCCATGTTTTCGTCAGTGCTGTTGTAGGCTCGGGTTGAATACGACACTCGTGCTCGTGACCCCAAATAGCCAGGTTAATCAAACCGGGAATGTAAGATTCGGGAATATAATTTTTCAGACCGTGCTTTGCCCGATTTTGATGGAGAACAAAGATGTTAAACCATTCGTCTTTGAACTCCTGTGGCTGATGAAACTTCACCTGTTACCAAACAGCATTTTAATTTCTAATTTTATACATACAGTTGTATTAATGTTATTAATAATTTCTTCACTCACGTTTTTATCTCGAAACAATCGAAACAGCCTCTCATCTTTGATGTTTCCCAACCCAAATAATGCCAACTTAGTCTCTCCTTTGATTAATGGTACAGGAAATATATCGACCTTATTTAAATTCTCCCATTGCCCGAAATGATTTATCAGTTTGGCAGCGACTAAGTGATCGACAGCACTGGTTTTTTTAGTTCCTAGAAAACGCAAAACGTAACTTAGGATTTCACATTTAATTCCGATTAAACCGATTGATTAATGTCGAAAACAATTAAATTTATGTGCTATTTTCTGACCTATTGGGTCATCACATGATTTCCATGAATAGTGAAGACAGGCATAGCAATGTTTATATTTGGATTCATATAGTTTACTTCCGGTTCATCAAGATTTGGGAAGTCCCTCTTAGGGTCTGGAGAATTTCCTCGAAGGTACTGAAGCTGTCGTCCTCTACAAATCCACAGAAATAAAACATTATTCATTATTCTTTGATTTTTATGAAATTTTGCAAACACACACCTCTCATAGGATTATCATCGCAGAAGCCGAGATGAATATCCGATGCAAGAAGAATCCTGAATACATTATCCGGGTTCGTCTCCGAAGTCAACATCGGTGTGCCGTTGTTTTCGGTGTCCATTGTCTTCCCGTTTCCAATTGCCGAATTTGAAAACTCGTAAATTCAGCAGCAACAAGAGAAAAGTGACTTCCCTCAGACTTCTTTGGGTTGACGTTCACACTTTTACACTGGTTCAAAAATTGAAGAGCACACAGTCATTACTTCGCTCGATTTCCCTGTGTTTAGTTTCAGTTTTACTCGCGGGAACCCATCCAAACAAAAATAATAATATTATTGTTGTGAATTTTGAATTCGAAATCAAATAATTTGTAAATTAGTATCTTGCACATTTATTCATTTTTTGACGGATCATGGCAAAAGTTTTATTAGTTGGTTTTAACCTAAAATACTACCTGACAAAATCCACGGCTTGATCGTCGGTCACCGTAACTCATCCCTACCTAGGCGTTTCATGAAGGTAAGTCACAAACACAATGTGAGAGGTAATTTGAAGGTCATGAGGTCATGAAGCTTAGTTAGCTCATCGATAGTTCGGAGGTTTTTGTGTCAAAGGTTGTGGTCATTTTAAAAGGCAACAGTATAGGTATTGTAGGTAGGTAGGTAGGCAAAATGAAATTGTGATATTCAGATTCACCCGATTGAACGCTATTTGGTTTTGGTTAATTCAGTTAAACTGCAAACCTTTCATCAATCCGGTCGACAACAGTTTATATCTTTATATGAACGATATTCTTTTTCCAGCCTTATCATGCCTTAAGACGATGTACTCTGAGACTGACAGTGTCATACTAGACACCGTTTCAATGGCCATCCCTATCTACAATTGCGTGGACTATGTGGATGCATGCTTTGAATCGCTATTAAACCAAGAGCTAGACATATCCTTCTATCGAACGGAGTTGCTTGAAGATCGCAAGGGAGAAGATGAACTGAAGGAGGAAGAGGAATCAAAGCCAAGGCTTAGCCTGGCAGTTGAGGTTTCCGTGTACGAGGACGGCAGTACAGATGGAACAGCAGAAAAAGTACTTAAAAGAATGGGTAGAAAAGATAAAAAATGTGGGAGGAGCGATGTCTGTGAAGTTTTCAAAAAATGAGACTGGGAAGCCGTTGGGAGGTCAGTAATATTTGATGACGAAGGTCTTAATTTCGAAAACTTACTGAAGTTTGTGACAGTCTTGTATAGTGTGGCATCTAAAATAATTGATTTTTTGCGTTTCAGTTGGACATGGTAGGAATAAAGCGATAACACAATCTAAAGGATCCTACATCTGCTTCTGTGATGCGGTAGGTCAAAATTAAATTACGAAGATCCAGGTTTAAATATGTACAAATAAGATTTTTTTAATTTTAAGAATTTTTTATGAGTGTAGGATGATATTTTTGATCCTGATAGAATAAGAAAGGAGTATTTGATAGCCAGGAAGAATCGAAATGCTGTAAGATTTAATTTCAACAAGTCCAGCAGTTTTTATCGAGTTTGAAACTGAAAGAAACTGGTCTATGTATACGAATTGTTGCAGGTGGTTGGTTGTAAGTTTCGACGACTTCCTGGAGGGTCTTCAGAGACATTCACTTCATGGGCGAATTGTATGACTCCCGATCAGCTCAAGCTCCAAGTTTACTTGACTTTTGGTCCAACAGTTGATATGCCTGGATGGTTCTGCCACAAGAAAGTTTATGATAGAATTCCTGGGGGGTTCGACGAAAGTGGTAAAGGAACCCCAGAGGATTTGATATTTTTCTACAAACATCTCGACACCGGGGGGGACGTCGTAAGGGTGGAGGAAACTTTGTTAACCTACCGTTATCACGCGCAGTCTACTACGTTTTCTGTGGCTAAGTAAGATATATTTATTGAATTTAGTTTATGACATAAAATCAAATTCAGAAAGCTTATTATTTTCACACGGTTTCAGTGAAACTATATGGAACATACGACTCGTCAGATTAGAGTCGGAAGTACTTGCTCATTGGAAATCATTTACTATTTGGAATGCTGGAAAATCAGGTAGAAGATTTTACCGAGGTTTACAGCAGCGGATGAAAGACAAAGTTGTAGCATTCTGTGATATTGACGAAAAGAAACTAAAGCAGAAGTCTTATCACCCTTATCCCTTGAAGTGCAAAATACCCATCGTCCATCCCAAAAGTGCTAGTGCTCCATTTATTATTTGTGTGAAAGCCGTACGTTCAACTAGTTTTATTATGAAAAATTGTCTTTTTGCAAGCAAATTATTGATGAAAGGTATAATATGACATACAATTTCAGGGATTTACTTTGGTTAGAAATACTTTCGTACGTGCTAGTGAAGTGACAAGTCTGTGAACAAACTATTCATTTGATTAATAAAAGTCAAAAGTTGTGAAACGAGTTAAATTATGTGTATGACTATTAACTACTCATAATTATCGAAAGACATCTCGATAGGTATAAGGTAATATAGCTTCCTGGAAAATTAGTGACAACTCATGAACTAGACAACAGAAAGTTATGAAATTAAAAACCGAGTGAGCTAAACATATAATCTATTGAATACAAAAGGAATTACTACTTGCTTATCGTTAATTACTGTAAGATAGCTCGATAACTACCTCGGGACGACTTGCGACATGTTAAACATCCTCACGTATCTTCCTTGCTAATTGAGCTCGCTCCAACTCTAATTTCTCTTTTTTGGCTTTGATTTCACTCGTCTCGCGAGCCATATTTCGACAAGTTTCGTCCATCTCAGCAAGTTCCTCTCTCAAAGTCTTCTGTAACAGTTCCAGTCGTGTTCGAGCTACAACAGTCTCTGATTCGCGTTTGGAATGCAGAGCTTCATCTTTCTTCAAATTATCCTCTTCCTCATTCAGAAGCTTAATTTTCGAATCCAGTTCCTTTTTGTTACGCTCGAATACGGCGGACGCTTCTCCCAACGTATTCTTTGTCGCTTTAATTGCGTGTAACCATCCTGCCATCTTACTTTCTACTGAATTTATTTCTTCGTTCAGGTCACTCAACACTTTTTCTGCTTCCCTCTTCTTCTCCTCCAGTTCCTGCCGTTTTCTCTCAGCTTCCGCTTCAATCGCCTTTATTTCTTCCTTAATGCTTCGAACCATTGGCGAATTCTTAGCCTCTGCCTTCCTCGACAATTGACGCTGTTTCCTTCTCATTCGGCCCCAATTTTGGCATTTAACATGCTCCCGTTCTCCGGACGTTGAAGCGTGTGCAACATCTTCCGTGACATCAGTCTCGTGTTCCTTACTACTACCACCTTTCTGTCCTCTCTAAAGCATATGCATATTATTACTATTAATTAATTGCTGTGAGTATTGTGTTTACGACAAAATCAGTTCACGTACAGGTTCGTAGGTGTATTTCATGGGAATTGCTTTCACATGTCTATACTCTTGGTCGTGAATTTCAAAAGGAAAAGGCTCTCCTCCACGCTGTTAGTTAAAACAATGAATTATAAAATGTACATTTTTAAACGCAGCAGTAATGAACAACAAGACATCAACATACATGGGGAAGCTTTATCTTCTTCAGCTCTTCACTTCCGTGATACACTAAGTAGTGGGACGATTTCTGGAAGAAAATAGACGACTTATTTCCTTTCGATTTACAAGTTAAACATCTGTAAAGCTTTCCGTGCTCAGTATGGACTCCAACATGTTGAATAGCTAACTCCTGCAACATAAAGTATCGTATTAGATGGTGGTGGAGGAAGGGCCAAAATTGCATTCTATCTTTTATTTTTCTCGAACCTGAATCACTTCATTCCGTATGACAGCCAAGTGCTGCGGGCACAGCCTCATTTTCCTCTTCATCTGTGAAATCCACAATTAAATTACACTAGTTGAGAACGATCAGGAATAGGGTTTGCGCTGACATGCTGTCAGTCAGTATTAATGAAATGTTATATTGAATTATCAACGCACCAAGTAGTTTCTGCCGTGCAAGATATTTATTCTTTTATATAATCTGTCAATCATACTTCCTACCGATGAAATCTCAAGCAACCAGACTGACATACGTTTAGTATTTCGACAACCATTCAAAATATTAAAATTAGCCTGCATACCGTTTAAAAGTCCAAAGGAATCGATGTAGTGTGATAAACTTTTCAGCCAATCATTACAACCTACAAAAAATTGTCACGCAATGAACGCACATAAATTGCGATCCTCATTCACGCTTTGGGAAAAGGCAGGACGGGTCCTGCACTCATTTCGTACCCAACACACCCACACGGACGAGGTAGGTCGTAACCAAGCCTCATTAAGTCCCCACCACACCCACACGGACGAGAGAGGACGTGTCCTGACTCATTTTGTCCAAACCACACCCACACGGACGAGAGAGGACGTGTCCTGACTCATTTTGTCCCAACCACACCCACACGGACGAGAGAGGACGTGTCCTGACTCATTTTGTCCCAACCACACCCACACGGACGAGAGAGGACGTGTCCTGACTCATTTTGTCCCAAATACACCCACACGGACCAGGAAGGTCGTAACCTAACCTCATTTTGTCCCAAATACACCCACACGGACGAGGAAGGTCGTAAACTAGCCTCATTTTGTCCCCACCACCCCCAGACATATTAAGACCTCTGTCTACTCCAAGCACATTCCTTTTCAAACCCCAACTTTTAAACGAATTCAAACCTGTATAAAGGAACTCCAGGCCGCAGCGAATTCCCGTTGACTGTGTTTCCAGGTTTTCACAATGCCAGATCCACTTCTCCACACTTCTCCGTCAACGACCACAGCTGAACTGGTTGGAAACGTTTGAGTGGATGCAAACATGAGTGAGTGTTCGTGTCATTCGTCTGATTCAAAATTCCCGCGAGCTTTACTCGATGCTCTTTATTCACGGAACCGTAATAACTTCTACCAGACTGATTTAAAAAAATGAATGTTATCACGTCTCGTTACGTGTGCTGAATTTCAGCCGAAGCTTCCGCATCAATTTAGCTAACTACATATTCTCTCGAACAAGTCAACAGTCAACCATTGCTTCAGTGTAATAAGTAAAGCACGGCTATATTAGTATGTATCACTACGCCCCTTTGAAACAAAGAAGATCTGCAGCTCATTACAGAACAATTGCCTTCTAAAATATTCACGGTTCGGCACGATATGTTACACTTGTCTCCTCTCAAGTCTAATGCTGCCAATAACTTCAAATACAGAAGAACAGTATCTGACTGTCTAGCAATACATCGGGGCCCAATGATTTCCTCATCTGCCAAGGAAACGAACCAACTTTGGAAAATTGGTCTCAAGAAATAATAACTTAATCTTTTAGGATAATACGGCCTTTTTAATGAAGAATCTCACTGAAGGTGTGAATCAACAGATAGTTGGGATTGATCAGCCACGGTTTGTCTACAAGTTTAGTAATTTATACATTTGACGTTAATAAATCAGTTGAAGGACAAAAAAACTTAATTAGCAGATTATTCATCTCGAGCATCGAGAATAAGCATTCCGTCCTCGTTAAACGCTAAGAGTCATTGGTTCAATAAAATTGACTGAAATTCACATTAAAATTTAGTACTAAGCCGAATTAAATATTTTGTATCAAAATTGTGCGTATGCAATGTTACACTGCTACTTCTAGTGAGTTGTGGACAGATTAACACGAAAGTATAATGAATTCCTCAGACGCAGCTTTTACTCAAAATATAATTGCACATGCAATTCAGCAAAAATAAATTGGCAGTAGAAGTGAGTGTAAATGTCAGCAAAAAATGCAGAAATATATTTTATGTGGTTGGACTAGTGATTTGTAGTTTTAAGGTGTATCACTGAGATAAGTATGCAGCTTATTCTTGCATGAAAGGTTCATATGAGATCGCGTATTTCTTTGCAAAATGTGAATACTGAATTACTGGAGAGTTAGACCGTTGGTAGCCGTGGTAGTAAGGGGAACAATAAATGTGATAATCGATACGGGAGTTATTTGACAAAAAACTGAACTACCAACCTGCCTCTTTGCTCGAATGTGTGTGATGTTCGAAGGGTTTTGGCTGAAGACAAGCTGCAACCAAATTAGTTCCTTCCTTGACTACCCTTCATTGGCCAAGCAAGTAGATTCTGAAAATTTTCTTATTCAGTATAATTAATGATTAATGATTTTATGAATGGATAGGTATCGCAGCTCAGCTTCCTAATCAGGTTTTCACGAAGGGTCGTAAGTCCTTCGCTATCGCGCCTTCGACTTACGCGATTTCCAAATCGAAAACTGAGGCGATAGAGCTATTCTTCCCACTAAACGGAAGATGTAGGGCTTACTTTAGTGGGAATTCTAATTTATTTCGGGAAACTTTCAGTGATTTTCACCTGCTACCTTTCACTTCGGCAGACGGGATAAGAATGATACAATTTTCACACACACAACTAAATTACGAAGAAAGTGAGAACAAGCGGGAAAATAGAATATCTACTTTTCATCTAAACTACATTTGGCTTATGAATATTACAACTTAATTAATTAATTACTGACAAACTGGACCATATTTTCCTTAACCCTTCTAAACCCTTATAGTTACTAGTGTGTTCTAGTTAATAGGAAAGTTACAGCATTTGCTTATACCTAATTACTGAGATAAAGCTAATTAAACTAACATTGGTTCAGGCGCGGGGCAAAGTGACACACATATCATCGCTTCCTCTTAAATTACTGATAATTCTGAAACTATCACATAACAAGCTACGAAACTGTAAACCTAGTTAGAAATATATATATTCTATTAAATGACATCAAAATTAGAACTTGCTTAGACTTAATTACAGAGATATAGCTCGACAAATATCTCGGGGCGACGTGATACCTGTTAACTTATGACACGTAGCTCTTTAGGAGATTCTCGATATTACAACTAATACACATCGTAAAGGAAATTGAACTATATCTTATAATAGGTAATCGTATGCTCTACAATGACAATTAATGATTTGAAGTGGCAATTAATTGTAACTGAGTTATAGACCTTTCAATATTAACTTTAAACTTATGGGAAACTATGCCACGATCACAATAGGAGTATGCAGAAGCTTTAACGCAAATTCGGCTTAGATTACCGCACAACAAAGTTCAAGGTTTATTTTGCTCTCGAAATGTAAATCTACATATTTATTTAATTTAGGAAACGGATACATTCATTTAACTGAACTTATTCTTCTTCATCTTGATCCTTCGCGTTTGGAAAAATCCTATTTAATTAAAAAATTATACGGACTCACTCATAAAAATGTGTAACATAGAAGATATTTAAGTGGTGAATACATCATCCAAGCTAAGCGTGAACTGAAATTCACCAAAGTGATATTCTAATATTAAACACTACTTTATGTAAAAACCGTAATAATCTATGTTGCTAGCAATGGTGGTAATTGTATCTAATAGTAGGTAAGAAGTCATAGACCAGATAGTCAACAGTAACGTCACGTATGTAACTACTAGCTCTATTTGCAAGGTCATAATTGTTGAAGCCTTAGACCTTAAGTATTGAAACTAAAAACCTTGGGAGATCGTTATCTACAATTCCTATTACAATAAGGACCAGCACTTGCTTAATGCTATTTATCGACAGATAGCTGTAACGCCAATTCAATGCAAGGTGCTTAATGCATACTTAATTTACGTTGCCCTTGAGTGAATTCCTGATACCTAAATCCGTAGTAACCGGCCTTATACGTGAAAACGTATTATTTCTACAAGTTGGCAATGGCACACTTTGGAAAGGCAATCAGTTTCGACCAGTAGCAATTGAATCTCATGAATGTACAACTACTTCAATGAGTAGACCAAAATATACAACCCCGAGGACATCTTTAAGTTGAAAATATTTCATATTTCAATAGCGTTAGACACTTAGCGTTGTGGTTTACAGAGAGAGATATTTGCAGACTTTGCGATGCAGTAATAAAGAGCCAAGCTACAAAATAATTAATCAAAAAACATCTTGCCCTATATTCTTAGTTGTAGTAAAGGAAAGGCTGATTTGTACTGGCTACCGGCAGCCAGCATCACTTATTAATTATTTTTCGTTTATTCGCATTATCTCGTGTTCTACATGTAGACAACATGTACAATTTTTCTAATTAATAGCATTTAAATCATGTCTAAAAGTATCCGGAGTAGTCAGTAAAAAATATCACAGCTATCAAGTTGGTGTTGCATAATGTTTGGAAGGGTAAAAATAAGTTTAAAGCTACAGATAATTCAATTGAGTGTTAGAGTCCAGGGTTACGTAAAATTCATAACGTATAACTTATGACGTTAAGTTAAAATTTTACTTTACGTAGCATGTTTTTGGCGACGCATAGCTTAAAAAATAAGTTGTACGTCATGAGCAATTGCTCTAACTAAGTAACGCAAATCCAACACTCTAAGTTTGGTCGGAATCCGGGAATATGAATGACCGGATATAATTATGTAGAGTCAATTTGCTTGAAGTACTAGGGACACCAGGTCTGCGGTTTTATGATATGTGTGTTTATTATCGCAACTATTGCAGCTCGAAACAGTTGGACTTTTTCATGTGGAAAAGCTCGATTAAAATCAACTCGTTAATTGATGATGGAATTGTTCCCAAGCAGCACCATTGAAATCCCCAATACCTCATCATCAGCAAAAACTAAACGATTCTTAATAGTAAGTTCACGAAACAAACTACCGGGTTTAATGTGCAATAACCATTCTCGCCGTTCTGAATTCCACATTCTAATCATGGATGGAATCATTCTTCCGTATGCCAGCGGTTCACAAGCACCAAGTCCATAAAGTCGGTCATGCATTTTTTGACCTAACCTAACCATCCTAACCAATGCAAAAGCCCGCAAATATTGCGACACAACACAGTGAAAACCTGCTGCACAAGATTAGAACACACTGATTAGTTATGCTTTATTCGACCTATAATGCCACACCCACTCAAGGATGTAAGCCTGAGGCCAAACTGACACACAGCGTCGAAATAAAACTATAGTCTTGCACACAGTTGATCCCATTTTAAATTATTATTAGCACTGCATTGAATTATTATTAGGCGTCTTCCCAGCAGTGAATCGAAGAGCCTCCATTGTGGTGTTAAGGTTGGTGATCAAACCCTTCATCAGCCCCATCGCCCTCGTTAGATCTTCCGCAGGCAAGTAGCCACCCTTGACCAGTTGAAGGCATACACAATTATAAATTCAGTAAAAGTCACACATCAAGAGCAACAAAAATATATTTTCCACCTTTAAGCGTTTGATGTCTCTAATTATGGTCTTAAAATTGTTTAAAGTGCAAGAAAGGGAAAGATATACTTTGTTCCTTCTGATTAATTCATGAAACATTTTCAATAGATCAATTCTCATAAAAACGACAATAACATCGCGTCATTATCAGACAAATGAATCTAACATAAATCCCTTCTATACGAATTTAGAATTCAGGTATGTACACAGATCCAGACCAGGTTTTTCTTAAAACGTACGGGTACATTTGAATAAAACCATTCGACAAGAAAAATACAGAGCCTGCTTATGTTAAATTATTGAGACGAAGCAAATTCACGGTAGTAGTATTTATATTTATTTGGTGCTGAGAGTCATCGCAGCCAGCGTACGTTCCTATACTTGTGGTAATTCCTGAATTAATTAATTACTCTTTTAAAAATCATTAAAATATAAAATCACCAATTGTCATTTCTAACCAAAATATTATGCGTGTACTGACTCATTTCTTACAAGTTTGTGGTAATCATCCTATGAGTAATTGGAGGCAGTTGGAGTTTTCGTAATAAGGGACAACTCAGGAACCATGACGCGTAGGGCTTCAAAATTACAAACCAATTTCAAAAATTTCCTACCTAGTTACTGAGAGATAGCTGGAAAAGTCACTTCGGGGTGAACTGGGACCTATTTGACTACCGTACGGTTCTCTGTAAAGGATTCCTCATATTAACGTGCACTTTTCCAATTTGCAAATTTTAACAACAAATCTTTCGCTGCGCTCCATTCGACGACACTCACTCAGCCGTCAACATCTCTCCAATTCATGCATTACAAAAGGCTTAATAATCCGTATTGAAAGGTGTCAATTCCCATATGCTGAGCCTCCTCTGAAATTAAGAGCTTTTAATCATAAATCTTGATATGACAATTTACTATACATTAAACACAATATGAGTTAGTCAAAGGTTATTTTAAATAAACGGAAAAATAGCTCACAAGATCTAACTAAATCATTTAGCAGCTTGTGGTCAATATGAACGGAATGTGAACTCCGTGTAATTTACCAATGAGACTAGAGTGTTAAGACGATAAGGTCGGAACGAGAGGGTGTGACCATATGTGAGGAGAGTTATTACCTGCTGTACTATGACACTACGGTGTAAAATGTCCCACTGACGTGGAATATTCTTACTGCTCTGATGGAAAGTAGACTCGCAATAAATAGAGAACTGGGCCGCAATTCTCTGAAAGCTTTTGCATACTCCTACTTTAGCGTGTATTGAACCGAGTAATTAAGTCCAGCGATTATCTGCTTCTACATCTTGAGATGAAGTGAATTAAATATTATGATGAACATGAACACTGCCAGTTCAGTGATGGGAGATCACTCACCGAAATCCGTCCGTGCCATATTACACTCACTCAAACACATGGAAATACATATTTTAACCCAAATTACTGAGAGAAAGTTCGATTCGAGTGATATATATGAATTCGCTGCATGTGAGTGACAAAGATTGTAATGGAAAACTAATTATCACTATTGACATTTAGACGTATTCTTTAATAAAAACCATTTATAACAGGAAGCCACTTGTATCCAAACTGTATTTCGACATTAATAATATGTCAATTAATATGAGCACAAGCTTATTCCTGTGGCCTCAATTTATATTCAGCAGACTCGTTCAGCATTCTGGATATGTTTCATTCTGCTCTTCAAAATTACATAAAAAGTTGAGTCGTGCTATAATCTAGTGAAGTAAGTGAAAATAAGCACCTTCATTATCGTACTTGCAGGAGATAATTTATGTCAAACAGTCTAACGCAACAAAATTTGGATTAGCGACGCCAGATATTTTACGTAACCTTTCGTCATCGAAAATAAAAATCAAAATTTAGCTGAAAAAGGGCTTATGAGAGAGGGAGAGAGAGTGGTCGTCGTTCTAAGTACGTCTTAAGAGCGTATTCATCCGAATTAGAAATTTTATCCATATTGCAAGCAAAATCAGCCTTTGGTTTGGGCTGATATGACGATTTAGGCATGACTTGTTCAGACGGTCATCTGTGATGCAGCCATCTCTTGATCTGTTTCGCAGATAGTCTCACAAATTGACACGGATAGACAGTTTAAGTCAAGGAGTACTACTTTTCAATATACGCCTGTTCAAAAGCTCCGAATCAATTGGATATCAGTGGCAGATACCTGAACCTTCATTTAATATTATCATAAGTGAAAGAAGCATTTAGTTCAGAGCTGGTCGTTTCCTGCACCTGCAATGGGTTGAAACACTTGACTAAATCCTTTCATACCTACGTTCATTAGAATAAGTCGTCTCATTAAAAAAATAAAGTGTACATTTTGATGCATCGAGGGAATGAAGAATCCTGAGTCCAAAGCGTACTCATCGAATTCCATTAATTAATTGTTTGCTAGTACACGCACCGTTTTCAACGGCAGACGCTTGGTGGAAAGTTATTACAATTAACGACCGTTACCCATTTAGATACTTACGCTCAGTAAGCATGCAGTTAATAATTATTGGAAATAGTCCGTTTTCCCGTACGAATTAAATTGGTTGCAATTGGTAGGGACTTCAACAAGCAGCACTGACTGAACGAGCTATCTTTCTGCAAATCGGACTAAGCAAATGACAGTTCTTGGTGTTTTCAGTAGTCTAGATAACGATACATCAAGATTTTTCTTTTGGAAGCTCTGCCTTGCGTACTTAGGGAATTATCGACAATTATACAAACAGTTATGACATTTGTATCAAGTGGTTCCATTCCGGTATCTCGCATCTGTGGCATATCAAAGGAGGATTCACACCTCAATGAAACGCTCAAATTAGTTACCTTACAAAAATATTGGCAGTCACAATTAAGGGTTTTGTATTTGATCATTTAATAACAGAATAACTGATGGTTACAAATCATTCAAAACCCTGACTGGTACGGGAAGCGCACAGTCTACTGACCGACAGCTTTTTGGAGCATGATTTACCTGTATTTAAGTGGTGTCCTTTACTTTACCAGTAATTACCAGCAAATTCGGGCAAATTGTAAGACCTAATCCGTCTGCCGATCGACCCAAGGGTCTCGGTTCCCTCTAAGGGGAGTAAGTTTTCCCTACCCACTGGCACATGTCTAACTTTCTTAGTCTAGTTCCAAATGTTGAGTGGGTTAGGTAGACTGCCAGTTTCATTGTAGTTTTCAGTTTTTTTAATTTTGATTCATCACAATAGCGTATAACGAATATAACACCAAGTTAAATAAGAATAATTCATTAGATGCTCCTCTGTATCACAACTAAAACTCGGAATCCGATTCGGAACAAGCGAATCCAAACAAATATACACGCCTTCTTATTTGTGCAATTGACTGCCGACGCTGAAAGCTCCTATTACCAAACCTTTAATTTTGTTTCATCGGGTTTTTAGGAACTACATCCTCCAAAATTTAACTGTTTCGTAATTGTTGGC
Organism: Isotomurus maculatus; assembly: GCA_034696585.1. Taxonomy (NCBI): domain Eukaryota; kingdom Metazoa; phylum Arthropoda; class Collembola; order Entomobryomorpha; family Isotomidae; genus Isotomurus; species Isotomurus maculatus. The sequence goes on from JAQGAC010000227.1 coordinate 13,846, forward strand.
TTCCAAAATTTGAAGTAACACACACTTCATATGTAACCGAGGATGTGAATGGATTGAAGCGTGAAATACTGCTCGGAAGAAATCGTCTCGGCAAACTTTTGATCGAAACTTTTGCATCAGTTCAAGCATACCTGGTACCTCCTGCAAAAGGTTCTCCTCTAAAATTAATTTGAAGTGTGAAGGGGCTCCAATACTTGAGCTTGCGGGAAATATGCAACTCGATTCAATACATGTTCAATCGAAAGTCTTGGGAAATAAAGAAAGTTATATGTTTCGGCATTTGCAGAATTCCCAACCAATTCCAATAGTATAAGACTGATAGGTGTTCCTCCCTTTTCACATAATATACGATTCTAGCATTTGCATTAGAAGTAGCAACGAGTGGTCAAGGCTTTTAGCAAAAACTTTAACACAACATTCTAGCTTTTTCAGCTGCAACATGTGTCATGGTACGCTATTTGACCGATCAAGAAAGCATGACACATTAAATTAGTACGCCTGCTTATGATTTTTGACAAATCCTGCATCAGTACCCTTGCATCTATGAAACCATCATCTGACTGGGCTCGGAGACTTGTTACAAAAAATTCACGAACCCTAATATCACACTATTCATAGATGAACGAAATAAAACAAGTAAAAATTATAAACAATTGCAACTCTGATACGGGCACTGTTTTATTAATTAATTACTTTGTAATTCATTATCAATAACAAAATCCCGAATTGTCATTGTTAACCAAAGTGTTATGAATGCATCAAACAAAATTATGAACAGGCGCAATTGTCCTATGATAAGCTGCAGACAAAATAAGTTACTGCCAGGCGAAAAGGGAAACAATTGACAGTGCTTCCTTCTAAATTCAAGAACTATGGAACTATCAAATAACAAGCTATGAAATAATAAACCTAGTTGGCACAGTCTGTGACCTATTGATTGTCATAAAAATTAGCACTTGCTTAAGCCGACTTACAGAGAAATAGCTCCACTAGTCTTTTTGGGTGAAGTACATACAGCTCGATGAACACCACATGGGTGACGTTATACACTTGTACACTCCGGCTACTTATAATTATTCTAAAATCGTCCACTACACTCCTGTTTGATGCGATGAATAATATTGAATCCAACTAAGTTGCACCTATAAGCACGCGTTGTTCAAGTTAAATGATTTCAGCCATGCATGCTGACAAGCGTTAGCGTGCAACTCAAGTTGAGATTTACATTCATATCGGGGCTTATAAAATATGTCCATCTATTTTCAATATGTTATAGTTTTAATTCAAGAAACATGGGTGTGATCCCAATGAACGATGAAGTTCCGGATCGCTCAAAGGTAACATATATCTTGTCGAAATTATAAAAGCTTATGGAGTACGAATGACGAAATAAGCATCGAAGAAGAATAAGGTTTCGGAGGATAACAGTAACTGACTTTGTAGGACGGGCTATTGACTCTTACTGGATTCATTAGAGAAATAATTGAGCTTGTAGATCTTTTCAGTAGTTACAGAAGAAGGCTCTACGATAGTTGTATAAAGTATACTTATGGAGGTTTAAGATGTCAGTGATAGTCCTATTCTGAAATGCCATCCAGTTGAGCTTCATCTGAGCAAACAGAAGTAAGCAACGTCTGAAAATTTCGTCATCTTTGAAGTACGGAATTGTATTCCGGTATGCGGAAGTGCGTCAACAAAATCAACCTGCTACTGTCAGTATCAGAGGTCAAAGTTTATTGAGTAGGTTTAGAGTTTGTACGGATGTATTTTAATGTGCAGTTCACCCCCGCACATAGTCGCGCGAAGTTTGTTCAATTAGTTGAAGATCCTTCTTCGCAACCGGTAATTTGTCGGACCTGCTAATGAGTCTGATCGTCAGTTTTCCAAAGGTTTGTCGTTTATAGAAGTTGCACCAAATCGCAACTTTTACGAAGTTTCACAAACTCCCAACTAAAAGATGTCAGACTTCACTGCTGGACCGTGGACGCAAGTCCCTCCTACACCTACAACATCTCGAGACACGACGGATTTCCAGGTCAGATTCTTTCTTTCCGTGAATATTCCTCACTCACTTCATCATCATTATCATCTGATTCCGCCATTATTTTGCAGTGTCCATCGAAAGAGAGATGGGCATTTGTCCATGACCAATGCATCGAAGTTTTCGATGCTAGGGAGAAGCTGGAGGATCACTGGAGGGTCATTGAGAGCAGAAATTGTCGTGCAACCGGATGTGAGAAGGGAAGTGAAGAGGAGTATAACGCTACAACTCTGCTGACATTTACAGCAAAGAAAGCAACAGGGTGTACCACGTACAGGTGTTTTGAGTGTAACGTGCTGATTTCGGACCAATTGACAGCACTCAAGCACATGAAACATCATCCACCAAAAGCCTACGTTAAGGGATGTTTCAATTCAGTACCAAGCCTACAAGAAATTCGATCAAATGAACGAGTTCTCCCATAGAAGGTGTTCACATTACATCTATTGTGTTTCAGGAAGAAGGACCGGATTGGTTGGTGGAGCCCTTGAGGATGATCAGAATGTCTTCTTCTAACCACAACCCCATGGTTGGTGGAAACACGTTCAAGAAATCAAAATCTTTGAAAAGGACCGAATTCTCTAACAACAACCCCTACGGCAACAGGCTATACGAGTATTCGTGCGGTTCGAAATCCTGTCCCGCAAAGGTGATGGGTGTCATATGGAAATCCTGCAAGTTCATGAGTGGTTTCCGGAGTCAAAAATTTCATACGCACATGCCTCATGACTGCACCAGAATAACGGTAGGAGCGAGCGATTTTAATCCTATGATTCACAAATGCAGTTCCTCGATCATTGATTTTAACATCTTCACTAGACGGAACCCATCCGGATCTCCGAAAACGTAATTCGCTTGTCTTCAGAAGGTCACCATTGGAACGTACTTTGAGTGCGAAACTGTTGGATGCGTCGCGGGATGCTACTACGATGGAAAGGGATCCTGGTTTGTTGCTGGAATTCACAACTGCTCTCCACCAAAATTAGAAACTGTTGTTAGTGCCGTCCAGCAAGTGTATGAAGTCATTGGTTTTACGTACATTCATGCATTGCACCTTTGTAATATTACTGGTTTAATTTCAGGGCACATGTCCCCTTTTTTTGGTTTCCATTCGACCAAAGGCACTCAATAGACGGCCAGGACATCGCCCATTTTAAGGATGTTATGGGATGTACTTTGGAGGCCCTCACGATGTTTTTACCTCTCCGATTTGCTGACATCGACAAGAAGTACATGGAGGGCGTGAAAAAGTATGCTTTCGCTTCACACTCGTTCCAGAACGCAATGGTAATATTGCGAACAGGGCTCCGTGCGTCTTTATACCTCAACTGCAGCGGGAAAGGTGAAAGCATGGACTCTTTCTTTCTAATGAGAGACATCCTTGCAGGTGACAAAACCGCAAAAATGTTTCTGCGCAACTTAATAATCTCATGCACGTCCTCAATTTCAGGCACATATTTGCTGGAGAAAGCCTGCAAACTGGATGAAGGGGAGTTTGAGAAAAAAGTAAGACTTTTTCTTACATGTGCGACCCTCCTGAGACAAATCGCCGTCGGGAGTGAAGGAATACTCTCTCGTGAAATACGAAAATTCGCCAACTTGTGCCAACTGCGGGGTTATGCATGGGAAAGCTTACAGATTCAACGCACCCTTGACGCGAGCATTGTGGTCGACAACAGCTTAGTCCAGCGATGTGGTGAAATTAAAATAAATACACTATGTTTCTCCGCGCTGAATGAGCTTAGCTTTGTGGCACGGTGCAAGTTTCTGTTGAATTGGAGTTGGATTACAGCAGGACGATGGGAGCCCCAGGATTTGCCCGCTCTGTATGTCGTCAACGTGCGTGAATGAGGACGAACTACAGCATCAGAGTCAAGTTAATTAAGAGAATTTTGTGCCTGCATTGTAGTGTCCCTTTGTTCATTTGACTATGATTAAACCCCTTTTCTGGTTCGAATTTTAACTCTCTTAATTTCGGCATCTTCATGATTTTCCAAAATCGGTTCATTTCCGCCGCAGATGAAACATTCTTTGGTTACTCCCATAATGCATACTCACCAGACCTTGCTCTTCTGTAAAACCAATTGTCCAGGGCGATTTTTAAACATGGCTTCGCTCAGGCTCAGGCCTTTGCAGTTGACACGGAATGGTTAATAGTAACCTATGCCTTGCACATAAGCTCCATTTCACAAGCCTATCTAACCGTTCAAAGCTTCCAAACACGCATTTACAGCTGAGAAAAAGACTATAGAAGTGAGAAGTATCCGACCGAAATTCGGTTAAAATTCTGACTACGATAGGCTGGGTTGCATGCTGCGCCAGCCTTGTTGAGTATCAGACCAAATCACCGAACTCGATTCAGTATTATTTCATCTTCAAGAATGCATCTCCGAACAACTAAGGGTAAGCAGTTGCTAACTAATGCTTTATTCAATATATTAGGAGCGTGATGTGTAATTTTGTGTTCCTCAACCATTCAGTTCCACAGTCATCCATGCTTTCTCAAGAAACTAAACTGCGCTTGTTTTTTTGCCCCACTTCATAATTTTCCGTCTACAACTTGTCGTAGATCGATTATCGTCTTTAGAAGATAAGTTAGTTACAAGCAAAAACAGGCTATCTGCGTTGGTAATGAACATCTACGAATCTACGGATTAGTGTCTAAGTTGATAATTAATCAAACCTCGTAAATATTCAGACTTGACAGTTAATGTGGAAATTTGGTTTCAGGCATACACAAACAATAATCATTAGTCCCTTAATTATGGCATTAGATTAAACATTAGAATGAATGGCTAAACGTAGTATTGCTTATTCAATCGGTCAAATCCCTCAATTTATTCTTCAGTAGAGTTGCTTTGATGTGCGTACTTGCATGATTTATATATATTTATGGGTGACAGGCGTTGCAATAGAATTCAGAATGTTCCACCTTTTCATAAAAATTCGAACAATCCTCACTGTAAATCAAATTTGAATGCATTTCAGACCTAAGTTAGACTCTAAAATATTGATCAGCATCAGGGGCATGACTAAAATTCACAACTAATCTCGATAACATTGAACCTGTAGGTGTTCCTCTTCTACTGTCACATTATAACTCATCTACTCAATTTGACGTTTTTATTTGGATGCGGCAGAATGGTGGGCTAAAATTACATTCTAAGAAACAGACGGCAAATGATGAAAAACGGATTTGCGATACAATGAAGAGACATTATGCGAACGCATTTAGTACTCAGATTCGGATTCATCACAAGATGAGATTGGATGCAATCAAGATTCCTCTAAAACTACAAATCAAATCAGGTGCTGGATTAATTAATTTAAAATGGTAACAAAACTCACAATCAAACACATTCAAAATTCAAAAATTCGGATGATTCACTCAGATTTCGCAAATGAAAGTACCAGCAGGGTTAGAGCAACATGTAACAAATTCCTGGCATGTTTCCCAGCAAATCAGATATTAGATGAGTGTCATTACCACACTCCGGTTAAAACTTTCGTCACACACCAATTCACATAACACTTCTAAACTCCTTCCTGAAGTCATTTAGCATATACTTTTGGATATGAACTTTATTCTAGTCACCTATTTCAAATTGTTTAGATGATGCAAATTCAAGTTCAAAATATTAAGGTTTGAGAGGCATTCTGGCATAGTGTCAGCCAGCATAGCCAGCATGAATTCCCATACTTCACCGTCGGACGTAGTATTCTAAATAAAACTTAATCATGGAATTAGTCATCATCTGAAATTGTTTCCTAGAGGTGGCAATCATGTGTGAAAAGTCGCATAATAGCTTCCTACGAAAAAAGAGATAACTCCGGAATTCTTCAAGTACAAGTTAATAAATTGCAAACCTAGATATGGCAATACATAATATAATGGATGAATGGACAATTACTAATTGCTTACATACAATTTCAGAGAGATTGCTCGAAAACCACTCGAGGACAGCATAAAAAATGAATATTTAAGGTGCTGTATCTGTTCATAAAATTGTTTCCAGTAATATGCCATGCAAAGTAAGATGAGTTATGTCCAATAATATATAATGGCATGTTAAATGGCGATAATTAATGTCACGCAGTGGTACTTTCTAATTAATGTGATACAAAAACTCAAATCTCTAGAACCACAATATATGAATCACGACAAGCTAAATGTTATAAAAATAGTCTCAGTCCAAATAAAAAATCAACTAAAATACCTAATATTTAAAAAATTGATGCTTTAAAAAGGTATTTAGATGAACACAAGTCTGTGCACTTGAAATCAATATCCCCAACAAGAATACACTAACAAATTGATTATAAATTTAGTTTCGAAACACATTCAATTGATCATGCACTTTAACTGAAAATTAGGTTTATCGAACAATTTTAAGTTAACTTCTCCTCAAATAGGCTTCATCAACTTTAACCCCGCGACTGGAGATATATTTAATATTGCACTGCAATAATGTTCAAATTTAAGCACAGGAAGCTGCTGAGCGTCAAGGTTCATCATTTCCGTCTCGCTTAATCCACCAAATCTTGATTTCAACGCAGTGCTGTTCAAAGTCTCGATTTCAGCCCCACTAAAATCTTTAGTCCTGGCCGCTAGTGTCTTAAATTGTTTCTTCGTTACTTCGTGGAAATGCTTCCGAGCTTCACGCACGATCATCAAATGCCTTGAACTAAAATCTGGCAGCGGGACATCAATCTTCAAGGTGAATCTTCGAAAGAGTGCGTCGTCCAGCTTGTGGAATTGATTTGTGGCCGCAATCACGAAGACTTGAGACTCTTCATCAGTTGTAATTCCACTCATCTGGCCTCTGTAATTCCACAAGCATGTTGGACCCCGAAGCATGATCTGTTGAACTTGACCTTTTGCCCATTATCGCTTCACACTCGTCCAAGAAAATTATCGAAGGCTGAAGTTTCTTTGCTAGCTCAAAAACGCACTTTGCTGTCCCCTCAGATACTCCCACGTACTTATCCAAAATGCTCGATGGCGTAACATTGAAGAATGTAGCTTGAAGTTTGGCTGCAAATATCTTGACGATTGTCGTTTTCCCAGTTCCAGCTGCATAAAAAAAAGGGTACAGATTAAACACAGAGACACAAACCAATAAGCAGAATTTCAATGACAACTTACGTGGCCCATGCAGAAGAATGTACTTCGAAGGAGATATTGGGCCATTGAAAATATCCGGACGCTGCAGCGGCACAAATATATTGTCCTCTAATTCCTTCTTGACCACCGAAACCCCAATAAGGTCATCCCATGATGCTTTCGGTATATTTGTCTCTATCATAGCAACTGCTCTATCCAGCCGTGTTCCGAAATACTGCTTCAGTCCAGGATCCAGTTTGAATTCCTCAAGTCTGCTTTCAAGCAGGCATTTCTTCGCGTCTGAAGAACCACTCCGAGACATAACGTTCTCAATTTCAAAAAATCCAATTGCATGGAGAGCTGACTGCTTCGCAAGTGCTACATAGGCCTGCGATGATCCGTCTCCTTGAACGCTTCTTCCCTCAGCAGTCAAGTAGTCCAGCTTGATCTCTCGTCCACCTCCTACATTTCCTTCAATTAAAACCAAACCGTCTGCACAAAGATAACTCATAAATTACAGCAACCCCATTACCCAATTTCTAGAGATCAATTAATGTAATCGACTTACCCATTTGTGGACAACAATCTTGATTCCGGATCAATTAAAGTTAAATTAAATAAAGAGTGACCGACTTTGTTTACGCGATGCGTTCGACTCAGTTGTATTTGGGCAATGGTTGACGGAGCGGAGCTGACGTTCATATCCTTCGCAGTGCATGCAGTCATACAGCATCCATCTTCCTCGAACTAATTCCCGCCACTTTTAACCACCCCGTCCATCCCGTGCCAAGCTCTATTTCACCATCTCCACCGAACCCCCAGAATTTAACTTTATTTCTCATCAAAATTTTATTTCACAACGATCTACTGAGTTTTCAAACCGAGATGTCTGAGACCCCGGACAGCTACCCTACTCAACTATCATCCTTCTCATCCTTTCCTTCGTCGTTGCTGTCATACCCTTAATACGAGCAAATCAGACAAGACTCAAGTTGCCCCTAGTCGTCCGGTGGAAGGTAGTATTGAGCTGGAAATTCAAATCTTCCTACGGAGCAATTTTCACTTTTTTGTAGGACGCGTTTCGAATAAGACCGTTTTCTTTTAATTGTAAACAACTAATTAATTTTTCATCTTTAATCTTTCTTCAAATTTGTGGAAGACGACGTCCGACTGTCAGTATGTTATGGTGTGACGATGCTGGTAAAGTCTATATTGTCAGCAGTCCTATTCGCACTTAACCTGACTCTAACTGCTCTTACAAACACTACTTTCTGCAATTTTCAGGGGACATGGAGGTGGACGTTGAGGACAACCCAGGCGAGGACTCCAACAGAGTGAAGCCACTAAGGGGTAGGTATTAATTAGCTGGAGCATGTTTTGATTTCTACCCATAGACATTGAAGGACTAGATTGGGCACTTCCCTATCTCAAAGCACCACCAATCCGTCCAGCCATGGGCGCTGACATGACACCATTCCCGCCCGAAATTTCCACACAGCAGAGAGTCTGCCTACAACTACTATACGCTAACTTAAATGGAGTAATTTAGGCAGACTCCGTGGTGTGTGGAAATCATAGAGCAAATTGAAGGAGGGAATTCAAATTCGCCCCCTCCAGGGCTGGACGCACTTTTCCCAATAGTGCTCAATCTAGTCCTTCAATGTCTATGTTTCTACCATATATACGCTACGAATAAAATATATGAAAATGTTCTCACAGATTAGAGAGATCGTACACCTGAGTTCGTAAGAGTAATAAAAGTCAATGAGGAAGCGATCCGGTAGGTTTCGTTCCTGTTCACTGATGTTGAAATGGATCTTGTATTACCCAAAGGTATGAGAATAGGAATTGTAAGCAATCGTTCCTGCTGCCCAGTCTGTTGTCGTGGATTAATAAGAATGTTTTGTGATTCACACAGGATCATCTAGCTCAAAGAGTAAGGCGGTCAAGCGTGTTGCTGATCAACAAGTTGGGGATGGGCAACCCAAGTTTAAATTCTCAAAATGTAATACGCCAAACTATTTGAATATCTCTAAAATAATAGGTTTCAATTAATTTAATAATAATGATAATGCTTCATTTTTCTTTAGACAGTGCAAGGTCCCCGTTGGCAGGATCTGATGGAATGCCATCAGGCCAGATTATTTCTTCATTTTGGACAGCAGGCGAGACCGCTGTCTTCATTCACAAAACTGACCTGTTGGCAGCGCGGGAAAAATTTTGCGGCGGAAGCAACCCTTCTGCAACACAGACAAAATGGACCCAACCCTCCAGGCCGAATTGAACGACATCACGCGAGACCTTTTGGAGGACAGTGATTTTGATCAGGACATGGATGGATAAACAAGACAACTCGGTAGCACAAGTGCGGACAGAATCTAATTTATAATTAGCGTGCATTTGGCAAACAAAGCATCTCACTTTACCTATATTTTAAAGACAGGAGCTGAGTATCCGTGAAAATCATATTAGTTATTGACACAGAGGTAATTAATTCAGTGATGGACACTGGAACTGATGACATAAATTGTCTACATCGTAAAAATATAATCCAATCTAATGATGAGCAATTGCTTAATTAAATATGTAGACAATAAGACAAATAAATTGAGTGTGGTGGGTTAACGTTGACGATAAATAATTGCTGGAATAAATGGATACTTAATTTTCATCCACCTTATGTTTGTAAGATACCCTTCAAATAATATATAATTCGAAGCCGCTACAACTGCATACTTAGTAATAACGACTTCTTGAAATTTTTTATTTACGACAAAGGATACGGTTGTCTTCAATAATTGGCTTACCATTGCATGGTGCACTACTTTAAACACCGGAAATTTTCTAAACAGCAATGTTCCTAATGTATAGAAGTTGCACGTAACCCCGAAGTTGCTTATCGAGCTATGACTTGGTAATTAGTAATAAGCAAATGCTAGTTTGGAGATTTGAGTGGGAGAAAGAAGGGACGCCATTCTCTCTCACCTGCCCATCTTGAGCCCGAGGGGTCCCCGTGGAGCGATCATAATAAGAGTAACAGTCGAAATTGACGCATTCGGGGGAGTGCGGGTAGAAGCGGAAGACAACCAGACCCGAGCTGTTAGTACTGACATATTGGACCGACGTCTTGGCCAGGTGAGACAACAGTAAATGTTTGCGCATTGTGATAGCTGCAATTACTTTATCTTCTCACCACACACAGAGACTCGAGAAGGTCGAGGAAGAAATGGAGTCGTCCCCAACAACGCAATTACGCCCAGAAACGAGAGCAAAGGTAAATGAACTGGGACTCATATGTGCAGGAGCCTCGCTCACGTTAAATTGCGCCGAAAGTGGGCTGGAGGAAGGTGTCAAGACTGCCGGGTTGACGGAGCTGGATAACCATACAAAGTGGCTTGCTGGAGGAATGCAGGACGGGGACACAGTAATCGACAGGAGACTTGATGGAGCAAGGAAGGAATTGGTTCCATTATCGACCACTAAGGCTCCGTTTGGTAATTCCCCAATCACTTCAACCTGTATCCATAATTGACCACAAACTAAATGTGGGTATTAATTAGATTGGGACGGTCAAAAACCGACAATTGGGCTCCTGCCAGGTAGCGGACCTGGAGGAAAGAATACGTGCCTGTGCGATGGAGTCCAAATCTACTTCGGTTGCCCAGATCACGATCATATGTGCTGGGGATTAAAATACTCCGTCCATAAGAGTACTGCCTCCAAGGACTTCAAACCCCTGAGCCCTTCGGATACGGATCGCTACAACTTGTACGTAGTTATAACTCCGATCAACGTAGGTTCCTTCAGCGAAAAGCTGGCGAGAGTGCTGTCGTTTAAGGGCGAGTTTCTTCACGTGGCATTGGGAATATCACTTCGTGAACAGTATATGTTTCTTAAATGCTGTGACAATTTGAGTTTCGAAAATATTTATCCCGTTTTACAACCTGTTTTCAGCCCAAATAATCCCGTGAGCGTCCAGCTTTTTGAGGTCGAATCTGTTCAGGATCCAAAGTGTCAATTGACTGGAGTCGCGGCTCATTTTACAACAAAAACAATACAAGTAAGATAACAAAAGTTGAACTTGTGGATATGTGGTCTGATTCAATGATTGACACACAGGCTCCAGACTGGGACTCGAAGGAACAAAACAAATTCTGCGGAGAAGGATACACGGGATGGAAAGTACACTTGACGGATGGATTGACAGTCAACCACATTAATGAAATGTGCAAACAGATTAAAGAGACAGTGGAGTTCACAGAGTAAGTCGTCCTATTTGCACTCACATGCGACAGTACAGTGATTCGGTTTTTTTAACTCCTTCCTTATGGATGCTTGTTTGCAGTTACGACCCCAGTTGCAATAACTGCATCAGGGGCGTTTTCCTCGGACTCGACCTAACATTCGCTATATGCCACTTTATGAAAGCCGTACACGCCGACCCGGACTTCAAGCCTTCCTAAACTCAACAGAAATTATAAAAGCAGCAGAGTTATTTAAAACTACTGTTGCATGCTGTCTGCTGTCAATAGCCTATCTGCATCTTAACTTTAAAATCATACGCTTTGGAATGTTTTTACCCTATTAATTAGAAATAAGAAACTACTACTACTGTCATTTTGATGTACTAGTTTATGTTGTTTATTAAGTAATACCTTTTGTCGCCACAGGGAATAGAAGTGCAGTGATGTGTGTGAATGTTTAGAATAAGTATTGCCTGAATTATTCCCATTTCCCAATTTATTTATGATGCAGCTATTCCCTGCTAATTAGGATACTTGCTAATTCCTGTATGATTCAATAGATTATTTAACTTACCAGGTTTGTAATTTCGTAAGCTTTTATTGTCGTTCATGAGTTGTCACTGATTTCTAAGAAGTAAACTCACGTGTGTCACTTGACCCCAACTGAAATCTGTTTATATTCAATTAGCCTTTTCTCATTTATTAGGCATCAGAATGTTCTGTAATTTTCCTATTTATGATATTATAGCACTTACTAAATGTTTCTAGAGTAGTTAAAAGAAATATGGCCTATGTTCCGTATGACTTCAGGTCAAAGTTTGTATGGAAAAATTAGATTACAGTGTCAAGTCATTTTGGTTACTTTAGACTGTATTGTCGTTGTAGTAAGTAATTTAGTGGCAGTGTTGGTCAGTTATACTTATTCTTGTGTGTATTAAATCCAAGATGGTCAAAATCAAAAATATGAGTGCATAATAAATCTTAATTTTTTTTCTCCGCTTCTTCTTCTCTTTTCTTTACTTCAAATGTTACGCGGTGAGGCTGTTGCAAATTCAACTTTTCATCGCAAATAAACTCGATTTCAACACGTCTTCGAAATTGAGACATAAGCAATCGGAATCGGAGTCAGACCTTCCAGTACATGAATTCGACGTTCGATACTGACGCATTAATTTTCCCTGCTGATTCTCCTTCATAGTGACGGGTGGATTCATTGTGACTTACTTCAGTTGTTCCTTCGACACAATTTTAGGGAGGTGAAAGTGGAGCACACTCCCAGGTGAAAGAGTTCCGGTCACCCTTAGATTGATGCCTACTTCCAAGAAGGCGAAAGCGAAGAAGTAGGACACAGAGAAAAAAATCACTGATGCTGCAGCTCACCAAACTGGTGGAGAAGCAGGATGATCGGCTCAGAGTGCAGAAGGACGGAAGGAAGGAAGTCTCCGATGAAACTTGTCGAAACTGATCCGAAGTGTAGTTAAATGTTGGAAATCCCGAAGAGATACGTTCGTAGTTATACAGGCGCCCCATTGTAGCTTGTCGAGCTATTTCTCAGCAATTGAGCCTAAGCAAGTGCTAATTATTGTTTCATTCAATAGGTTATACATTGCTCTAACTAGGTAATTAATTTCATAGCTTGCTGTTTGATAGTTCCGGAGTTATCACTAATTTTATAGGAAGCGATTCCGCTTGTGTCACTTTGCCCCGCAAAAAATTGTTAATCTTTAATCAGCTTTATCTCATTAATGAGACATTAGCATGTTCTGTAATTTTCTCCATCAGTTTCTCACGAGCAGCCCGTGGGAGAGGAAAGTGCCGGTGAATTCTGCTGTCCTGGAACATTTAATTTCCTTCGTTTGATGACAGGTTGGTTCATTTCACCTTCAGCAGCAGCTATTCAATTCTCATCGTTAGCATGTATTCTTGTTATAAAAATTTTCAAAAGTAAAATCCTAAGCATGTAGCAAAATTGGTGTGCATAACCCTCACTCCACAAATATCAACCGGTGAGTGGAAGAATACATTCAGGCAATAGTTGAACTTTAGCAATAGTTATCATTGGGATATATGTGCAAGACGGAGGCTCAATTGCAAGTTGATGAAGCAAGAAGTACTATAATGAATGACCCAAGAGTATCAGCGACTGACACAAACGAGTGAACCACTGGAAAGCTGCGTAAAGATTGTCTTTTTCACACACCATGGTTGATAATTCCCAGGACGTATCCTACAGTTCAAATAGAAAGACACGACTAAACAAATATCGCAATCGAGTTAAGGGTCCAGGGAGACAAAAATTCGTAACCCTAGGGAAAATTAAAGTGGCAGTGGGGGTCCCCCTGAATGCATTTTTGCAACGTCACTGAAGCTGCTACCCGGCACAACCGATTCTGTTACAAACAAACTTAACTCTTAGCGTGTCAAATAGAACACTTACTCACTGTCTAACTTTTCCCAGGCCATGATTAAAAATCTTCGTGCAACGTTCCTGCAGGACTGGGTAGTCCTACCGGAAAGTTGCTCGTGGATTATTGTAAAAATATGTTGTCTTTAGGTGTTAAGGTCCATAGCTAAGCTGTTTATGTCCGTATGACTAAATTATCCACTGAAGTGCATAGGGACAACATTGCTTATTGAATTGGCTTCAAACTATGGTGCACTTTGTTATTAATTAGGATTGCCGAGAATTTGAATAAATTGACATTTTGGAAGATTGGAATTTTTTTTGCACCAAAGTCTAACAACTTTTGACGTTTTTGTATCTGTGTTTTTTGCACAAAGTCATGAAGTGTTGTCATTTTTTTGCATCGGTTAATTTTGCACTTGAGACCTCAACTCGGTTTTTCGTCTCCTCCTCCTACCTCATTCGTCCATTCGTTTGGAAATCCATTTTTTTAACCTCTGCCCTTTTGCTGGTCTCAGATGTCCGTGGCCTGGAGTTTATTCCGTCTTTGCAATACTCGAAGATTGAGTGGAGCAGTTTGAGAGAACTGATCGGATCCCTCCCTAATCTCCAAGCCCTCTCGATGCGCTCCATCAAGAATGTTGAACTTTCCGACCTGGACCGTCTTAGAACGTTGATCCTTACGAACTGCTCGATATTAAACGCCCAGCCCCACATCTACCCCTGCTTTGTTAGTTGTAAGTTTAACTAAGCGACCACGTGGAATTACTTGAATGTAGCAATTCAGCAGCAGGATTTAGTTCCTATTTCCATGATGTGTGTATGAAGTGGATCGAATTTCAAAAAAAATAGACACAAAAGTAATAGTTGGTCCACTTAATCGAGTGTATTAAATTTAATGTGAACATATAAAATATAAATTCAACAGCATTTGGATTATTCTGTCATTTTAAATATCAAGTATTAAACATTAGTGCAATAATAATAATTGCAACAAATTGTTTAAACATCCGTTTGATTTTTATCCAGATTAACTGCACATAATAAACGGGAAAGAAGTCAATTGCTCATTCATCCATCATTTATAATCCTTAATTAAAGACTGGGGCCTTTCGAATATAGCCATCGAGTAGGCATCGGGTAGGAATTGGGGCCACGTACAAACCCAAGTTGGCTTGCTCTCCTTGCCTTCCTCGTCGCGCCTGCTGATAATCGTTCTCATCGCCGATCGTCGTCCTTTGACTTTCGAAAATGAAGTAAGTGGGTGGAGGCACACTTATTGTGTTGAATGTTGTGTGTTTAACTGACTTGTGTGCTAAATTGACTAATTCTAAATTGTGGCAGCTCAAGGTTTTCGCAGACGCGGCTTAGCAAGTGGTTCAAGAGCACGCAGTTCGGGGTTAGTTGACTTTGTTGTAATGCTGCTGATTACTGTGTGCGAATATTTTGTCAACATGCAAATTGAATTTCAGAGAAAAATTCCATGCGGGGGCGACCCCAAATGTAAATGTAAGCGGAAATTTCTGACGCAGCATCAAATGATGACTCACATGTCTGCAGTCCAGAGCATCAAGACTTGCGCCCTGTGTTCGCGAACGTACGAGAGTAGACAGAAGTATGAAAACCACAAGGCCTGTCATTGAAACGTCTATGAGAGCTGCCCAATATGCAACGTAAAATTTCCCAAGGGTATCAATTCATCGAAGCTTAAATTCTTGGCACATCTGGATCACCACACCCCCAGCGAGGTAAAGTCATAATAATGGACACACAGACACTCATTTCACTCTGATTAATCTTCATATTTTGCTCTTCCTTCCTACTTCCTATTTCTAGAGCGGTTGGGTGGGTGTAGCGAGTTTTGCAATGGTGGACATCAAGCCCCTCACGCCATATTCCTTCCTCTACGAAGACCACGAGTACGTGATTGTGGGAGAGTACACCGAGTGTCGAGATGGATTTACCAGAGGAAGCTTCCAATGTTCGACTATAGATTGCTGCAACTCACGGATGACGGTCTGCATGCGGCAGAAACGGCTGGAAACCGCCGAATGCGCCAAGCTGGAAAATCCACACGTCTCTCACACGAAAGCTCCGAGGGGGGTGAGACTCTTTTTGTGGAAATGCCGATATCACGTTCATGGAAGACCGATGTAATGTAATGTCTCAATACAAACAGATTAGTAGGGTGCGTGCAAAGCCAGAGGCTTCGGACTCGGACACTGTAACGTTCAATGGAGGGAAGGTGTACAGGAAGGAAGTGACACTGGCCGGGCTCACAAAGTATCGATGCAGCGGTTGTCCCGCAACCATTTACTTTGACGGGTCCTTCTGGGCCACTCCCCTCTACTTTGTTCGTTCGTGTAAAGCCGTTGACTGTTGATGTTGAAGTGCTGCTGCTGAATAAACGATTCACTCCCTTGATTATTCCATATGAGCATTATTTGAAGGGTGGCTGGGGTCAGCGACCGCGAGTCCATTGGTTCTCTCTTCTTGTTCTCCAGTAGGCACTCACCCTCATCCTCCGCACCACCATCATCATCGTCATCGTTTTCACACTCAGTGTGTTGTTGTCATTGTTCTTGTGTGGTAGTAACCGTTTTTCCAGTTGAGTGCATTTGCAATTTGAAACTTTCGAAATGACGGGAAGACGGAGAAGCGTGAGTTCGTCCTCATATTCGGATGGGGTCGTCAGGATTCCCGGTCTGAGCAAGACGAGGGCCCCTTCCGTCCTTGCCCTGAAGAATGAGGCGAAGAAGAAGAACAAGAAGAATTTTGCGGTGGCGGTGAAAGAGGAACCAGCAGAACTCTCTTCATGTAGTAAGAAGACCAAGAGGGATACTGTGGAAGATGGTGAGAGCTCAAGCTATTCTTAATGGATTTATTTTGGATTCCAAATTTCCAACCTTTAACTGTATTTACAGATTCTGCAAAAAAAAGACTCAGACGCGACGTCATTTAGGATGTCTTTAGAGAAGGAAGGGAATATGCCTTTTGCGAGATGCAAATCGAATTCTTCGAGATTGTCGAAATGGGGAGAAGAATCTGCTCAAGATTCTTCACTAGCTTCTCTTGCGGCTTTTACAAGACCCGATGCAACCTCAAGTGTTTCTCGAGCATCTCAGACTGAGTCAGCAGGTATGATTTTCTTTTCGTCCTTCTTCTTCCACTTTTCACGTTTTCACGTCACGTTCATTATTAATATAATCAATCACAATGTTATTTTGTAGGGGGCCTGGGGCTTGGACAGCTGTCGACAATTCCGTTCCTATCCATAAAAGATGGGAGGAGAATGAGGGTCGAGGAGGCAGAGATAGTTCAAGACAAATGGCTGTCTGTGGCCAACAAGTGTGGTTCTTGTGGGTGGTACGGGCTGGATGCTAAAATGCTAGCTGACCACCAATACAGTTGTTGCAGTGCAAGTCAGGCTGTCCTGGTACTCGTTCCCGTTTGCCCTCACCACCCAAAACTCCTTGGGGTCTCCAAGTCGCTGGCTTCCACTGAAAGTTCCCTCGCAGCCGAAATTCAAGTCCACCGTGAGCTGTGTCCCTTGTCGTCTTCGACGTCGTCCTCATCGTCGTCATCGTCGTCGTCGTCAGGGACGGTTTTCCCTCGGTTGACTGGAATTCGATAAGGAACTTGTTCTCGCGAAAAGTGATCGGGGGTATGAGACGCAAAATGGACGAGGGGAAGCTCATTCTCCGTTCCGAGGGATACCGTTCGGGACCTCAAAATTCAAGAAAATCCGTTCCGGCGTAATCAGGGTAAAGTGTGTGAAGGATGAATGCAAAGCCAGGGTCGCAATCATCGGCAACCACACTACCAGTCGCATCGACTACTCAGTTTTCCTGCACAGCAACACCCCCCACTCACATCCACCTAACGTACGTCGTCTCCTAACTTTTGACGTCCTCACCTCTTTTATATTATTTTGCAATCTTCTTTCGTCTTGATCCCCGTTTTAGTTCTGCGGTGCTGGAGAAATCACGGAGGAGGATGATGAGCCAAGATTGAACGAGGAAGGAAAATTAAGTTGGAGAGGAGAGTCATTTTCACTGAAGAAACGTCACGAGAGAATGAGTGGACCTGTGGACGTGGAGCATTACGAGTGCGAAGACTGCTCCAAGTCACTTTTTCTTCGTGGAGTGAAGTCGGTTGAGTTCCGGGAGTCTCCTCACTGGCACCGTCTCGTAAGTAGTTTACCGTGATGAAACCAAATAGCATACTTAATATTAGTATGCCTGTTTTTACAATATCCATCATATGTAGTTGCAGGCTGACCCGACAGTGCACATCGGAACTGAGATGGTGGAGGAAGAGGAGACGAGCGAGGATATTACCAGTTGGCTCGAGTTCCTGAGAGCCGGGTCAATAGATGCGAGGCCAACGGAGACTGATATTCCGTTTGATACCCTTAATAACAAGAAGCAGATGAAGATTATGTTATACAAACTTGCTAGGTATTCGCAGAGTGTAGTGGGTGAAGAAGACAGCAAAAAGATTCTGAAGGCTCGGTGCGAGGAAGTGTGTTCGCTATTCATTCCAAACAAATTGGTTGCGACACCAATGTTTCCAGCACCCGGTTTCGAAACCCAAATAAGGTTCAGCAAGAGAGGAAGGCTCCGGCCAGGGTTTTTTGACGCTTGTCGTCGTGGCTGCGCTTATAAAGGAAGTAAAGGGAAACGACGAAAAGCGTCTAGCAACCTTGGGCTCCAGCACCAGGAAATTCTCGTGATGAACCACAAGGGTCCACCCCGTCCTCAAGGGACTCACGGGAAGTGGCTGGATCTCGTCTGCACTTCCCCCAACTGCTATCAATTTCTGCCAAAAAGACCGACTCATGGCCAAAAACAAATTTGCTCCGATTGCCGGAACACAGTCACTGACGAAATTGTCATCAAGACGGAAGCGAACCCTCCAAAGTTGGACGCACTCATGTTTGCGCGTAATCCAAGCTCGGCTATGCAGGCTGTTGGGTCGCAGCATTCATGCAACGGGGTCCAGTACAAGACTGTGTGTGTGACGCGGTTTAAGGGGCCGAAGAATTTTCAAATCGCCCGCACCCACATCCTCGCCATCAGGGTGAGTATTATTTAATGATGCCGCCGCAACTAATTACCACTGATGCTCTATAATTTATTAATAACTAGGTAGCTGCCCATTGGTCAATGAAATTTATAAAGGGAATCTCAATATATAAAAACAAATTCAATACAATACGGACTCCGGGATTTTCATAGCAAATTTTAATTTTCGAGTAATTTTAATGCCTAAGTTTCCTCAGATTTTCATTAGCCGTGTCCCAGATTTTCCTTCAATCCTGCATCAGAGTTCCTTCAGCCATACCTTAGATTT
>JAQGAC010000228.1:0-32881 GCA_034696585.1 Isotomurus maculatus
TTAGCGAGAATAAATCTAAACCCATTTCATTGGGATTATAAGTTTTGGGCAAAAGTGTGCTTAAATAGGAAAACTAAATCTAGTGTAATAGCATGAGTAGGTATTAGTTTACTTTTACTTCCTGTCTCTCTCTGTGAGGTCTTAATTATGAATTCGACACAACTGTCAAAATGAATCTAGAATCTAGACTCACCTAACCCAAGAAGACGTATCATGTTTTTCAATTAATTAACATAGTAATGAAATGCTGTGAGTCGAAATGAGTCAAAATATACTAAACGCCGACTGTAAGTATATTAAATGGAGGAAAGCACATCTGACTAACTAGTTGGAAGAATATTGGATACGTGGAAGTACTGGAAGAGTTAATTTACTTTCTCCATTAAATCATCGTTACGCTTTGCTGTCAGAAATACCTCAGATGGTAAACTATAGACTCCCAGCCTGCGAGTTTAATTATGTGCTTTGCTCATTTTTCATCGGGTGAAAGAAGACTTGCTATATGAGCTCCTTAACACTATTACCATTAGAGAGAGATCGCGAGGTGTTTGCCCATACACACGGAAGTAAGTCTTGTTCATCTCCTTCTACAATATAATTCCTACACGTCTCTCTTCTTTCCTAAACACTCTCCTACACTTTCCCTGCTTTTATACTTTTATACACTCGGTATGCCTGACAGACACGCTATAATTCATTTAAAAATGTGAGTTGCTCTGGTAGGAGGAAGAGTGCTTCTTCACTGCCAATTCTGTGTAGATAAGATTCTCATTATTCACATCATCCATTGGGTGCAATTTATAGATGCTTTGTGTCCAGAGGAGGTTTACACGTGGAAGAGAGTCCAGCAGACTGTAGTCCAGTTTAGTCCAGTCACAAACTCAGAAAGAGGAGAGATGGAAAGGAGAGAGGAGGGGAATAAGTACGAAATAATAAGTCCATGATACTCTGGCCATAAATAACTCGTGGAAAGTGGAGTGGAATAAACCTGTTCTGTCACCGAAGTCCCTGGCCGTGGCCTGTGTGCTGCTTCGCCGGACCAGATGAAAAACGATGGTCGATAGCCAAATGGATGTGACATCGGTTTTATCCACGTTGATAAAAATTTATGAGCAAACTTTTTCCCATGCAGTCTCCCTGAGATGAGCGACCTGAACTGTATATCCCTATTTGCTGTAGGAATATCGCTATAGGAGGGAGGAGGAGAGATAGAATTACCTTTGCCAATTTCGATGCCAAATTGTACTCTGTGACATACACACACACAAAAATTCGGGGAACCCTCTGTGCTTTCTCCTTTTATGACCAAGAGTTGTCTTTGAGTCTCTCTGCTTGGTCTGGGCTATCGATAAGCATTGGACTATCAATAGTGAATAGAAAACTCTCCGTCTAGCTGTCTCAGGAAAGATTGGTGTTTAATGCTGGGAACACAAAAGGTACGTTTAAGGACTAAACTACATGACACTCAACATGTTTAATGAACCTTGAAACCCATAAAACCCTTAGGTTTTGATACTTTATGCTTTTTCCACCAAATGTCTATCAGTGTTGAAGTACCCGTGGTGGTCTACCGCTGCTCTCACTCGTAGCATAAAGTCAATTGTCGATTTCCTACACAAACTTTTCACATATTTGAAAACAATCTCTGTACTCTGCTGGAACTGTGGAACGTCAAAATGTTCGTGTTAAACTAAATTGTTCACAGTTTGTGGGTTCCTAAAATGCCTCACAACTTTGTCATTATGGGTTTATTTTGTTCTGTCATTTCCTAGTTTTATTCCGCAATGACAATAAGGACTATAATAACATGATTGCTGCTAGCAGAATCGAGAACAGGGTTGTTAGACAGTATTAATAGATTTCACATGCATGTCCTACATTTAATAGTGATTTAATAGACGCGTCAAACTAGTGCAGACAGGTTTATAATGTGCTTTTATACTTTCAGTAAACCTACGTTATTGACTTTGCATATTATGTCTATGCTTTGCATATGTAAACTTTCTCTCCTGTCATCGGGTAAAAAGAGAGTCTCTCTCCCTTTCAGCAAATAAATTACACAGTCAGTCTTGTTATCATTTGCCCTTGCCACCGCACCACAATTTGATTAGTTCTATCTTTCATTCCACAGCAGCAGTAGGAGTAGCAGACAGAGAGACCTTGTACCAAATGTAAGGTACCCGTAAAACTGGTGCAAAATGAACCTCATAATATTAACCCCCGAGTCTTATTGTCTGAAAGTCTGCTGGTTGGGCTGGAGCAGCCCTGTCTCCTTTGTAATCTTGGAGCAAGTCCCTTGACAAATGAAACTTTGCCCTGGGACAGAGATCATTTGTAGAAAGGAATTATTGGAGACAGCAGAAGGTGAGAAAGAAAGAGTTACGTGTTAAAACACTACGCAGGGATAGGGACTGTATGGTTTTCTAGGTGGTTTAGTGTGAAGAGATAAATACCTACGCGCCTACTTACACTCTGACGATAATGACCTCCTCTCAGACAAAATAAGACTCACGTAGCGAAGAAAGAATTCGCAAAGACGCCTATCATAATGATCTAAGACTGATTGATGAGCGGATTATGTGTAATGAGACTTAACACCTTTTACTTGTGCAAGAAAATCGTTTCTCTTGTTCATTTGAAGTGCTCTTGACGGCATTTTTCCAGAAGAAAGCTAGTTAAGTACGTATGTGTCGGAGGAGTTCTTTTTCTCCCCAAGAGACTCCCTTTACGCAATTCTTTTAGTTCAAGTGCCACTTTCCTCTTCAAGGAAAAACGAACTTTTCTAATCTCAAATCTCAATCGTACTTCTATCCTCCCCTCTTATGACTAAGGATGAGAGAAAAGAACATCTCTCAGATTTGTTCCTCAGCTGGCTAGCACCACTGGCAGCACACTTCAACCCAACCAGTTGGAAGAGACAATAATTGCGATGAGATTGTGTCCTTATTCTTTGGTTTAGTGGAATCTGCTCCTCCTTCTATACACGATAAAAGGTAATCCTCAGGGTACACGTTTTCTGAATCATATATTTCCTCAATCAAATCAAAATTCCATAAATTTCGAATTTATTTTACGAAGATTGTCTGTCAATGTGCACAGTATAGTATGTTCCATGTTTCACGTTCCAGATTTCTCTTTCCCATTGTGCTCTTGTCAATTTATGGAAAGGTCCATGCCAAAATTGTTTACTTGTATTTTGGCAATGGGTGTTCCGCAACATAAAACTGATCTCCATAATATGCAACATTTCTTTTCAGGGGATGCCAAACTAGTTGACATTTGAATTGCATATGTCTCCACACACGATTGTTTCTGATTCAATGATCATACGACTGATAATGTGGAAATCGCTTCTCTACCGACAGACTCTCTACTTTTCGAATCTCTCAACCGTATGCACACACACAAGGTCTGAACTTATTCAACCGAATTTAAAACGTGAATTCAAGCCATTTCAAGTATTAACAAGTAAGAACCAGGTGATGTTGTACCTGTGAGCACAGTTAAATTGTTAAGCAAATTTTCCTACAGCACTCGTCGCTTTATTCTACCCAGAAAGTCACCATGCAATTACTTGTAAAGTAAAGTCTCACTCTATTGTCTATGCATGTGTCTTGAAGTTAAACATGATTCAATCAGTCCTTAACTTTCTCCTACCTCACGAAATCCCTAAGGATTGCACGTGATGTACAATGAACACACCCACTAACCATCAGTTGATGCAGCAATAAGAATTCCAGTCTACTGGTGTGTAGAGTGTAGAGGAGAACGCAGTGCGAATTAAATCAGGCAAAATAAATAGGCCATTTACATAAACAGCCGTGCCTCCTTAATCTCACTGTATGGGAATTTAGCATAATTATTCCCTTTGTATAATTAGAGATAAAGATGTATATGTGAGAGGGAAGTAGTTAAGCTGTCACTACAATAACAGTTACTGTATGTACACTCTCTCCATTACATTTACCAAAACCATGGC
This sequence comes from Isotomurus maculatus, assembly GCA_034696585.1. Classification (NCBI taxonomy): domain Eukaryota; kingdom Metazoa; phylum Arthropoda; class Collembola; order Entomobryomorpha; family Isotomidae; genus Isotomurus; species Isotomurus maculatus. The sequence continues at coordinate 3,980 of JAQGAC010000228.1, forward strand.
ACATGATTTGAATACTGCTACTAACACTAACACTCCTAACTGCACACTAAACATTCAGCAGCCTTGACTCCAGTCCTTTGATATTAGAGGCCATTGTTCTCCAGACATGATGAAAAAATTTCTACCCCGTCTCGATCAATTTCTGGATAAGTTCCAACTATGAACTAACGATGCGGAGTGGATTTGTACACCACTTCTGTACTTGGTTTAGCCATTCTTCCCTTCTTTTGGGTTCTGGGATTGCTGCTTAGTGAATAGAAAATGAGCTTTCTGTTTTACTGCTTACTACTTACTTAGAAGCAATTCCTTTTAATAAAGATGAAAGTAATCTTTGTAATCATTGTTGGGGAATAGAACTCTGAAGACTCAAGACTTTTCCCAGAATTTATAAGCAAATGTGGAAGCTCGGAGAAAGTGGAAAGCAACAAAAAATTACCTAGTAGACTTGGAGTGAACTCACTCGTGACATTTTATCATCTCTACTGTCAACCAAGAGAGATTTAATCTCAGGATATTATTGATCTACCAGGTTGAGATAAAAAGGTACAGAACGTTGGTGGGTTCACATTAAGTGAAGCATTGTGCTCTGCTCTAGTGTGTTCAGTTTTGTCTCACAGGTGGATTTATTTTAAGACTTAAACTGCCCTTCTGGAAAGGATTCTTTGACCCTTTTCCCAACACACACACAATTCTCCAGTAAATCTCAGCGTTTTATGTGGGAGTTCGAGTTGAATTGACATACGACAGGAAGTCTCATGATTTATACAGGAGGGAAGGGAATAAGATGGAAAAAATATTATGAGATCTGTTCACAAATTCAAAGACATATTACGACCTTTGCTTTCTCCTCTCTTTACACCAGATGGGACAAAGTGAGAGAGAGAGTATTCGATCTATTGAAGCGATCATAAAAATATAGCTGAAATAACCTGTTCAATTATTTGTGAGGGATTTATTAGTACTCTCTTTTCACATAACTCTTCAGCTTTTAGATTTTAGAAGGATTTTTAACTTATAGAGGTTTTCCCCATTCCTAATCCCTATGTGTTCTCTACATTTACGCATGAAAAGACTTTTGAACAATTTCAACAGAACTCTTACCTTTAAAATCATCTCATTCTCTCTCTCTGTCTCTGTATCATATTACTCTTGCCTTCCATACTTCCATCACAGACTCTCTACCCTCCGACCTAAATAAATCTTTAGCTTAGGTCGTAAACTACACAACAACAAGACTATGCCATAAGGATATACTCAGCAACAACAACTTTCCAAATTACATCTTTCACTGATGACTTTCCTCTCACAGAAACTTCTTTTGCCCTCACTATTTAATCAGTTTAACTTTTACATGAAAGCTCACTTTACAAGTCAACTTTCCGTTACAGACAGAAGAGGAAAAGTCATACCCACAGTTCACACAATCTGAAACTTGGCTGGCAGGGTGGGTTGCAGTTGGCTGGTGTGGCAAGTCAAGTGCAAAAATGAGTTTATGAAACGAAAGATACGAAACATAGCGGATCCATCACACACACACACACAATTCTTCGGTGTCTCTGTCTCGCTCTCCTTTCACCCAAATAGTCTAAACAAGATTAATGAACAATGGCCCTTCAAGACAAATTAGATTTAAGTAAAGTGTAGCTGTTCGAAGAAGTCTCCTCTCCTCTCCGTCCTTTTACAGCCAAAAGTGGCATTTTGTAAATGAAATAAATTTAACCAAGTTCCCCAGAGTAGCAGCCAAACAGGAGCAACTTACTGTGAGGCAGTGAGTCTCCGTCTCATTGGATTCGTCTTCTTCGTCTCACTTAAACTGGAGAAAGTATCTTGGCCAATTTTAGTAAACTACACGGCTCCTACATTTCTGCCTGGTTGTTGTGACGTACGGCGTACAAAGTACAGAAACACAACACACACTATGTTATGTCTAATGTGCCTGGAGATCTGAAGATGCCCCTCGTAAAATCTCAAGTCCGTCTTTTTCTAGACTCTCAGAACTCCAGATACCGAAACAGTATTGTGCTAATCTTGAGATAACAATATCCCTTCTTTCTTCATCTTGAACTCCATGAATCTTCTTTATAATAAAGAAACCAATTGACTTTTACTTGCCTCTCTCTTCCTGTATCTCTTACGTTTCATGTAGTTAGTCTGTTCTACACACTCACTCACTTACGTAGGTAAGTACACATGTATTTACACACACACTTTCTAAGTTTCCTCAAACTTCTTTATCTTCTTGTCTTTGAGTCTAAAAGTGCATAGTTCTGTGTGTGTGTGTATTTAACAAGAGAAGGCAGGTTGGAGGTCGGATGGTCGGATGGACGGTGAAGTATGAAGTGAACAAGTCGTCGTCGTGTATCTTTCCGTTATTTCCTGCCAGTCTCTTCACTTCTCTCGCTTTCTCTTTTGTGAAATGTTCAAGTGGATTCTTGGAGTTCTTTCACAGACGGAACTTCCGCCTCGTTTGTCCCAAAATCTAAGAATTCAGTGCAAGTTCTTCTCTTCCCAACTCATCTTTTTTAGGAGAGCCCTAGCTGCTCTGCTCTGTTTTCCCTTCCGATGAGGAACGGTACAGACGGTGGGTGGTGGTGGCAGTGATGGTGGAGGTGGTGGTGTGGCTTCTCACAAGTTTTTCGTAGTATTTCCAGGGCCAGAACGGGCTTTTGTGCCTTTAGTCTAGAGTTCTAGCTGGAGTTCTAGAGTCTAGAGATTTCAGAGCTCTGCCTTTACTTTCTCCCACCACCACCGACTAAATACCTAACACCACCACCAACTATGGTGAAATGGGAAAGCGTATGGCAAACCGGAGGGGATATATACAAATATCTCTCCTTCTCTGAACTGCTCCTTCCGTCTGAACAACAAAACCAAAGTCGAGACTTCCACACACACGTAAGTCTACAATAGGATGCAGTTCCCTAAGACTTTCTCTCCCTCCTTCTTCGACTGCTTTCCCCGAGTCACTGTCTGCTCTTTTTGTTCCCACAAGAAGAAGAATTTACCGAAGGTTTCACCCTGGGAAATTGTTATTCTCTCACACTCGTACAAGAATAGCCACTATCGCCAGAGGAGGTATGATTGCCTTGTACAACTCGTGAAATTGTAATGGTCTTCTTCGTTTTTGTGTTGTTGCTGTGCGAAGAAAGTTGGTAGGTCTCCCTGCTCTTCTTCACTCTACATGAGTGTACACATTCACATATGTACTGCACTGTGTACTACTTGTGTATGCTTCGAGCAAATAGACAAATACATAATATAATAGAGTAGGGAGAGAACCGTACTACCTTCAATTCAACCCTTTTATCCCAAAGTATTTGTGCAGCACCAGCTTTCTCGAACTGAACAAAGAATTCCTCGAACTTTCACTCCTTTCTCTCCCAAATCACCCCGTTCCTTCGTACATCCCACGTTATTATGATTATTAAGAACTTGACTTCAGTTTAGAGACTTTTATACACTTGGAATCCTTGAATTCATTTCGTACGTTTTGTACTTGCTTACTTACTACTATTACTTTTGGGGAAAAGAATCCTCTCTTATCTAAAAAATACTCTCTTCTGAACATTGTTCACTTCACTACTTTTATTCTATCTTCGTATTCTAAGGCAATTTGTCAACATGTGCAACCTCTTGCATGCTCTGAATTTTAGAACGAGTTTGTGCCTTTGCCCTGTCTTCCTTCCTGCACACACACTTTATGGTATGTACTAGAGTTTAGAGTCTAGGACAAAGCACAAAGTACAAAGAAGTACAAGTAGTTTGCGAGAGAGCCACAATCACATATCAGTCGTGAGGAGTTGTAGAGTTCTAGATGTTCTAGAGTTGTAGATGTTCTAGAGGTTCTCTATATGTTCTGTGTATGAGCATTGTCCCTAAATTTCTGTGTCTTTCCATTCTGTGGAAGAATCACTTTTGAAAACGTGAGTTTACTTTCTTTCTGTGGAAGTATTCTTTGGAGAAAAGTCTTTTGCTCGAAGACAGCACAGCAGGACGAAACCACAAGGGCCGTAAGTAAGAGACTCTGAGGAGCAGAGGTAGAATAAATTACACGGAGGAAGTACCACGCTGCATACCATATACATACAAACTCTCCTCTCTACATAAGATTACTCCGTGGATCTACGTGTATTATTATAGACAGTTGTAAAGTGAAAGATGACTTTATGTAGGAAAATATCTTTGTGTGGATTGTGGGGAAATATGCAGTCATCTCGTCTCTCTCTCTCTCTCTACCTGAGAGTTGAGTGTGTAACTGCTGTAGCTGATATGTGGGATACACAAGAGAGCTAGGGATACGGTCGATTTCATTGTTATGTAAGCAAAGCTCCTACTTACATCTACATAAGGATCCGTAGCAGTCAAGGGATTGAAGAATCCATCCATCTATCTGTCTACCCGTCCTTATGGGATTAGAGGAAAGGGAAGAAGAGTGAAGGAGTTCGTGCATCTGTAATGGGACGAACTACTAAAAGTACTTTTAGGCAGCAGCACCAGAGGTGAAAGCATCACCACACAGCCAGCAGTCACTTCAATGACCAATCCTCTCCGCTCCTCTATTGGAATCCAAAGCAGCTCAGCAGCAGTCACAGTACACTGATTCACTAATGCATTGCGCAATTACATACCAAACGAAGAAGACTCTTTCAGCAGAAGTCTTTTAAATATATAAACGGAACCACGCTGGTTGTCAGATAGATTCGCCTCTCTCAGTCCATTATGTTATCTTTGCTACTTTACTCGATCTCATCTGAATGTCCCTGAGCAAAAAGGTGAATCCTTTCTTCGATACTTCTCCTGTGTCAATATATACTTATATAAAAGGTGTGTGCACACGTGTATAGTATAAGTATACACGAAAGGTAAAAGAGAGCATCGCAGTAGACACCCGATATACTCTTCTTTCTACCAAGAAGCTTAACCCACTCAAATGCTAATCTGATATAAAGTGCTTTCCTCTCCACTTCAAGGAAATGTATGTATTGACATCTCTCCGGATTCCATCTCCATCAACATGATCAGGAAGATCATCCTTCCTCTCATCATCCATCCATCTCTTCCTTCCCCAGACTTCATGTCATTCTGTATTAATTTCATGCTACTATGGATCATTTCTTTCTTCCTCCTCAAGATAAAATAGTGCCAGCCAATCTTTCTCCACTGATCTCGCTCTTCTTTCTCCCAGAAACAAAATGGGAATTGATTTATACTCTCAGGAGTTCTCTACCAATATGGACTAGGCACTCGTCCAACAACCAACCTCACAAGTCTTGGCGTATAACCACGTACCAAGTCAAGATGCATATGTACACACACACAGACACCAAAACTATGAACCCAAGTGAACATCACTTTTGGTTTACTCAAGATATACTCAAGATTTATAAAAGTCGGTGCAAAACTAACCGTCTTTCTTATTCCCACTTGTTCTTTTTTCTTCCCCAAACAATGAAGATGTAAAAGGTGGAGAAGGTGAGTGTGTGTGTAGTAGTTACATAACAAGGAAAAGACTTACTCAGCACCATTATGATTACATTCCTCCGACTTTTACTCCGGAAACAAACAAACTTTCCCAATCTCTGGAAGGCTGGCGAAGAAGAAAAGGGTGAAGGAGAGAGAAGAGTAATTGGACATGACAGATGATACTATGAAAGACTGTGTGTGGTTAACTTGGTGGTAATACCATTATATAGTGTCATTTATTAAGATGGTTCCGCTCCCAAATAACCAGTAAAAGTTTGTTCCAATCCGATTGTCTGCGGAGTAGGAAGCGACGAATATTATTATTATTTCTGTACTAAAGGCGGAATACCTCTCAGCTCTCACTACTGAGGCAGCCTCTGCAAGATTAGTAGTTACAACTGAAGAAGCCTATATACATAGATTGACCATTTGGGTAGTTACTTTTCTCCAACTGTGATTTTACAAGTATATATACTGGAGCGTGAGTAATGTTGGAGTTCCGGGGAGAAAGTGAGAAACAAGAACGGAAGAGAGAGAAAGTAGTAGCCAATCTATAGGCAATCCAATCTGGACTGAAGCCATTATCGATTTAACCATATAATAGTTTTTCCTTTCAATCCTCCTTAAGCAATTCAATCCAATCCGGAGGCTTATCTGTGTCAGTGTACTCATCCACACAGACTACACACGAGACGAAACTGCATGAGAAAACATTCGAGAGTTGACAGTTGTCTTTTTTCGGGGAAAACGAAAGACGCTAATGTATTCGAGCGTTTATACAGAGAGAGAGATCTGCTGATACTGCCGCTATTCCTGTCTCTCTACAAAGACTTTCACTCTCTACGAAGCTACCGTATCACCTTATTCAATCCTTTCCTGGGAGAAAATCCTCATGTCTCCTCTTTTACTGTCAAGCAGAAAATATTTAAAAGCTTCTTTCACAAAAATTTAATCAAATTAGCTTTCCTCCTACAACTCCTGCACACACAATAGACCAAATATTGTCAAACTGGAGTCTTGAGGATTCCTCAAAGGGTACTTTTGTATCTTGTACGTATACACAGATTCATTCACAAAGTGGAAAGTGTTCCACAGCCTCCCTTTTGTGTTTCTTTGTGTGGAAGAGGAAAAGCTCATCCCAATTACCTGGGATTTCATATTTCATAGAAGACTAGAGCTGAGAGAGAGTGAGGTGATTCCCCTCTTAAAGAATAAAAGAAACATACATTGGCAAACTTATGAATGCAAAGAAAAGTGTCGTGTTGCTTATCAAACTCTTTAGTGTTGCACAGGGTCTCATTTTTCTTAAAAGAACAATCTGGAGCAATTGTCGACTTAGCTGAGAGGGGAAGAAACTACGGATCTTGAGACAAAGAAAGTTCACAAGTCACCACGGGCCATGCTCAAGATGTTGCCTCATTCTCGTCCCTTCTTAAGAGATTTTTTGCTTTACTTTTTATTCCCACCAACAAGAACAAACTGCATTTCTCCAGTGGAGAGAGAGTCCTGCTTTCCCATGTCCCATCGTCTATCTGGTCCTTACTTACTTGCTTACACTTCTAGTCAGGGAAATATAGTGTGTGTAGGTACAGTGGTGGTGGTTGCTTTCTTAAGGAAAAAAAACTTTTGAGTCCTGTGTGAAGTGCCACGTAGGTAGACAAGCACAAGCGAAGGGAGTATAATAGTGAGACTGCTACTTAAGTTCCTCTTGTAACATGAGGAACACCGAGAGGAGGAATGGAAGTAGCTTGTCTTCAGGCTTTCTCCCGTTTTTTGCTACTTTTTACATTCTTCTACTAACTTTCTCCTTTCCAGCTCTTCTACAAAATAAACTCACACAGTCACACACACAGCAGCAGCAGCTTCTGTTCCACCAATTCACTACAGTTCGAATTTTGACTTCGGAGAAATTTCTCTATCATCACAATGTGTGTGTGTATCAGCTATATACATGCCTAAAGATATAGCCATGCTATACAGACGTGTATGATCGTATTAGTATAAAATTCTTATACACTTTCGTACTTAACTACTTTCACTGATTCTAACAAGATGTGACTCTTCTCTATCTTTACTCAACTCTCGTAAAACGAAGAGCCCTTTCCTCTCCTTCTCCTTCGATGATGATGGCAAGGCTGGTCCTTATCATCAATCCATAACTTAAAAGTCTGTCTTCCACTCTCTCTCTTACACACACTCTCTCTCACAGTCCCCAGTTGAGTTCTTCATCTTCCCATTCTTCCAGTTAGGCACATTGAACACTAAAAAGAAACCCATAAACTTCATATGCAAATAAAAAAGGGCACTTTGTAGCAGTGGTGAAATGGACTATGAGAAAAATTGTATTCAATGTCTCTATCAATTCGCGTAAGGGGGAGGAGGCGAAGGCTATGATGGGAAGTCTATCTATCTGAGGATGGTGTAACTATCCATGAGATTTTAAAGGGAAAGCGTTTAAGGAAATTTATCTTGGACATTTATGTCTCCAAGAACCCTCGGCACTCCTACTAGACTACTAGTAGCTACATTTGATTTGACTCGCTCTATTCTCATACGTATGTATGTAATACCAAGGGAGATAGAGATGCTCTTAATGGGCCTCTTCCTGTTCACCCTATATGTTTATACAAGGCCACACGCACTATACCTATCTATATCTGGGCATACATTTACACACGGTTGAAGGGCAGCAGAGAGGATGAGAGTGTTCGTTGCCCACAAGACTAATAGGATGAAGAGGAAGGAAAGCAGAGGAGCACCTCAGTAAAGTAATCTCCCGTACACACGACTTTTCTCCAATTGTATGAAGGAGTCAAGTTTAAGCCAACGATTTGTACGGGGAAAGGGACGAGAGAAGATCTTTGGCTGTATCAATCGATAATACTGCGGCTGAGTGTGTGGTGATGGTGGAAGTGGTGGTGGTTGTAGTTTTGTAGGATCACACATCTTCAAAAAGGAAGACGTGTAATATGTACTTCTTGCTTTCTCCATATGGGTCTTCTGACCCATCCACGGTGGTGGGAAAGTCTTCTACAACTTCTACCAGTTCTCTACTAGTAGCAGCAGCAGTAGTAGCTCAGTAAGTAATGATATGATGAGTATGTACGAGTCCGGAATTGAGTAAAGGAAGAGGAAGACAAGAATAGTAGAGGCACATTTTTATTCTTTCCTTTAAAAGAAATAAACCTATTATACGTTGGTTTCTGATTCAAGGCTCTGACTCTGTATATGTGTATAGAATATAATAATAATATATACGTTTGTTGAAATACAGGGCATCCAAATCGGAGAGCAGAGGAGATGTTCAACCTACCATCTCATCTTCATGAGCCACAAAGATTTGACTTTCTCTTTATACTTCTCAATAGCTTGGCGTATTGTGTCTTGTGTCGGTGGGATTCTTTCAAGAGAAGATATCCCGTTTACAAAGCTCCTGTATTCGAGACTTGATTTTGTGAAGCGGATAAACGAGACGGATATGGCAGAAGGAGAACTGGTTTCGTCGTACAAAAGAAAGCGGAGAGAGAGAGAGTCTCTTCTTCTGTCTACGAAAGAGATAAAATTTAGTGGAATAAATATTATGATGACCCTCTTGTCATCCCTTTGTGGTTGCGATCTCCTTCCTCAGGCTGTAGACAACGGGATACAAAATACAAAGACCAAACTCTGCTGGTGGCTCAATACCAATTGTTACATCAACACGAAAAGCATACTAATAATCTTCGCGTTTCTCTTTCTCTCCCTCTCCTCGAGTGTTTATTCAAAATGCAATCTCTACGCTAAAATTTTCGTGTAGATTGAGAGATTATGCCAAATACGAAATACATTTTGAGTTGCTACACAATCCTTCAACAGTACTGGGCTCTGCTTAACTCGTCTTAACATGATTGCAGCTGAAGTTTAGAAACTCTTCTATTGGTAGAGGGAAAAATTGAAAGGTTAAACTGTTTAAACTGTCGCATATTAACTCTTAATGAGTTATGAAGAGACCCTATCAAAGAGAGGATAATATATTAAAGTGATGATGATACGGGGTTTCCTCATTCATATGTATCAAATATGTTGGTGAGCTGAGTATAAAGAAATTATTTGGCTCATCAATCACCAACCTAATACTCCCTTCGGACTTTCACTTAACTTTCACCATAAAGTAAATTGAAGAGGGCTGCTGGAAGGAAGGAAATAGCAAACTTGGCTAGACACTCAAAAGAGTCGGTAGATCATAAACGGATGGTGCTTTCCCTCACTATCTTAACTCTTTCGTATTAACATTCTACATTCTGCATACATGTTATTACTCCTAAACTCATAGAGTATATTATTAACTCTGATAAAAATCCCCGAGTAAACTTATATAGTCTATGAGTGCTGTACCTTCTTCATCATCAACCGTTCTTTGTGAAATTGGCTCCATACAAATGATCTCATTTTATGGGGCAAGAGTAATTTAGAAACCAAAACTCTGTGTGATGATGAATCAAGGTAAGGAAATGAGAAGAAGTAAGCGAAAGGCGAAAGGACCCCGCCCGTGGAGAATATACGAGGACGATGCCGGGGAAGAATATATTGTCTCATTTGTCTCTTTAAAAAATGAAGTTAAATTTAAAATGCCGTAAAAAATCCTAGAAAGAGTTTTCTCCTTCCATTCAGTTTGGAGCTTTCTCCTCTCTCTCTGGTAAAAATATATATGGGCGTTCAGTTTTTATTCACAAGGCTTACTTGAACTGTCCACATCAAGGATAATGTCATGTACCTCATGTCATTTAAGTTTGTTTGATAGTATAAGTAAGTAGAAAGAAGAAGAAGAAGCTTTTGAGAGTTAAGAGAAAGTATTGCTCGAGGACGGAAAAGTGTCGTGTACTATTGTGTCTTTCCTCCTTACACTTTAAACCTTACACACATTTATAAGTATGAAATGAATATAGGAATAGCAGCGCGACAAAGATGGCATTATCAAAGGGATTCTCTGGACTGAACATTATCCGGATTTTGATATGACCTTATTCTCTCCCCGTGTATTCTTCTGTGTGTGCATGAGTAGAACTCTCAACAACGCACAAAAAGAGTGTCAAATCTGCACAATCAAATTACATAGTTATAACACACGACAGTCGTGTTGTTGTAACTATCAAACAAAGTCTCTCTCTGCTTCTCATTTTATATCCACGCAGTTAACAACACTAGAAGAGAGTCTAATAACTATATACTCAGCTCTACAGCACTTGCAGCACAGTGAGTACTTTTTAAAATCCTCTACTAGCGTTTTCTGCGGCTCCTCCACTTGCTTTCTCTCAAGTTATGATTACTAAAGGGAGAAAGAAAGAATAGATTCATGGTGCTATTATACTGTGTTCGTGCATGCAAGACAGCCTAACTTTTAAAGGAAAAAAGGGGACATTAGATCCAGAATCTCTTGTACGTGTATTCATTTTCTACTGCGGCAATTCCATTTTACCCTATAACTACTTGTACTACACTAGAATGAGTAAACTGTGTGTGTGTGTGTGTGTATGTACAACGGAACGCAAAACCTACTTACTGCTAAATAACACACACACACATCTATAGAGAGAAAGCAAACACGCAAAGGCATGATGAGAAAGGAGAGAGGAAAAGACAGGATGAAATGGCATCATCATAAGACATGACATCCTTTGTGTGAATTCCAACTCCTACTATACATGCATGAAATTCATAAGCTCCTCTCTCTCCTTACAATAGACACTTTTTCAAAGCGAAAGTTGTGTCTGGAGGCAAATCTAATGCTACACTGCATTAACCCAAAAGTCTATACTCCGTGTGGGTGGTTGGCACATGGCGTAAAACGTACAAAGTACAAAAGGAACTCTGAGTGTAAAGTCTGCTGCTGTGTGTGTGTGAGCTTCTCACATGACATGGTGATACTTTTCACAGATTATGTCGAAGCACTTTTCCTTCTAATTTGGATTAAATGAGATAGAAGGATGGAAGGCGGATAGGGAAATGCTCTGCATGCCTATTACTCTCGTACAACTCATCCATTCTGGTTGATTACGGGCCTGGCACAGATTCACTTCCAAGTCGATCCTTAGGGTAAAAGTTAATTGCTTTGGAGAGCAGTAGCAGAATAAATTGGCAGACCGAATTAGAAAGATGAAACAATCTATTCAAAATCTCCTACGAGAAACGAGAATAAAGTACTTTGCATGTGAGAGAGAGAGAAGAAGAAGAAGAAAGTCTGACGAGGAATTCAAACAACCGCAGTTGTTGGCAGTTTGGCAGTAGTATACCTTTGGCTTTATTATATCACTACCCGTAAAGAGATTGCCACACTGCTGCCACTGCCACTGCTGCATGATTCTTGTTAGTGTTGGAAGAAGGAAGATTTAACCATCTTTCTCTTACTTCGATTTGTAAATGAATTTTTTTATCTCCCAGGCCAGTATTCTTTATTCCCGGTTTAAGCCGGATCGACACCCAGCGCTAAAAAATTCTAAAACTGTTCTCAATCATATAAATCTCGGGTGTAGTGTCCCATACACTAAAATATTTGCACATCCAGGCACATCACCACTTCTTTCATCATACTTGAGTTGAACTACCCGAGTACTCTGCTCTGCTATCACAGGAATGGATCTCTGCAGCCAAAAACCAAATATGGATGGATACACCAGATACAAAACTCATTTTTTGAGTGCTATAAAAGTGCAAATTTATATTTTTTCCTGGCATAGGAAGGAAAAAATCTTTCTTCTTTTGCGTGGCTTGACTGTAGATTGCTTCCGTTTCTTATTCTAATATTCACGCAAATGGGATTCATCCTGTGTGTGTGAGCTGGCTTTGCTTTTTACTTTCAGACCAGTGATCCCATAGTGAACGACTACAGAAGTACAGATGAGAGACGACTGACTGCCTGTATGTTTGACTCTGTGTTTTCCTCCTACATACAAATATCCTGAGAGATAAAGACATTTGAGAAAGTTTGTGTATGCATCTGTGTATATATAAATACATACAAACACACACGCCACAGATGAAAGAAAGGTTTATTCATTTCTTTCCCTTTTTACTCTATTACACGATGATGCCGAAGAAAGCTGGAGCTTAGTACAAACTGATTCTGAATTCACAAGCTATCCTCGTTACGAACAAACATGACTAAGAGAAATGGGATGAAATATTACGACTGCAAATACACAACGAGTTTTACACAGTTCCGCATGAGACACACGGTTAGTTGGTATCTTATGGTAGTTGGTAGTTGGTACTTGAATCTGACTGAGCTCTCTGTGCTCACTGCACTATGATACGTGCTGATGGCAGTAAGTCTCCGTGCCTTCGAGAATATTAAACCAATTGCTATATCACTCCTATACACTTTTAATACTTATTGCTGAGGCAGTATAGAACTCTCTCTCTCTGATACTTTTTGAGATAATTAATGAAGACAGATAGGACTGAAGTTGTGTGATGATAACCTGCCTCTCTCTTTTCCAACTTCAGGGAAAGATTTACAGGATTTACTTCCCTCGGTAGATTTAGCCTCACACACACACACATAAGTGCTTACTAAAAGGGACATTCATACTGACAGTCACAAGCACACAAAAGCAAGTCTAGGAAGGAGGAGAAAGCACGGGGAAGTCAAGAGATAGGCGATGATGATGGTGGAAGTATGGGATTTGCATTACCCTTTTAAAATTGAATAGGCACATAATCGTCCTCTCTGGCTGCCTCATATCAATAAAATTAAAGTTGACGGGGCTAAGAGAGTAAAGAGAGAATGAAGAGAAAGTGGCCAGGCCAGGCCACACAATAAACTTTTTAATTGCTTAGTGTTCCCATAAATCCTCATGTTTTTACTCAAACTGCACTCCCACACCAAAATCAGGTAGTTAATTTAACCCATAAAAGCGGATCTTTTATGTAAACTGGATGAAATGGAATTGTGATTTACGGGGCTGTGAGTCCCATTTCCTCTTGCCCAGACATTCCCAATACTCTTACAACTCTTTGAATTCGCTTTCCATTATTACTTTGCCAAAGATTCCCCTATTCCTACAAGCCTACAACCGCTTCCTTCCGTGTGCTCTAAAGTTTCTCGGTATATCCATCCGTAGTCCTTAGTTCGTAGTGCAGCTATTCCTGTCTCATTCACGAATGAAAAGCAGGTAGTTAGTTACTAGTGGGTGCTGTAACTGTAAGTGTGTAAGTCTTGGTTCGTGCAGACAATGATTCAATTGTTTCCTCTGAATAATCCTTATACACACTTTACACAGGATCTTTCGTCAATATTGCGTTCAAATAGGAGACTACTGCGAGAATCCCTTCTCTTTGGATTAGCTCTGTACTAATCAGTGGGTTTATGGGTGTATCTAACCTAACTATATAATATTGGAAGGTAGATACTGAAAAGCATATAGAGTCTTCGTGGAATGTAGGGAGATTCTGCAGTGTTTGTGTAGCATTCAAAGTGGGTATCCTCTTTAGAGAAAGCTAATTGTGAGCAATATCAAGAGAAACTGTAGATTTCTCTCTGAAACTAATCACCCAAGTCTCGATGTATATAAGTAACGTACGTTCCACGTTCGAAGGTATTCTGTGTGGGTGTTGGATAGGGAGACGCGGTGTGGAATGAAACCCTTTAAGTAAATCAGGCATCAGAGGCACTGAATTTAAATGGATCCATTACCTAAGATCTCCTTACTTACTTCTTTTGTCTGGCCATTAGCTCCAGCGTTCCTACTTATTCAACCACTTATTCCATTCCTGGCATTCTTACTCGAGATTTTCCTGATTTTCTCTGCCTAATGGAAGTACAAAAAATGTATAAATAGCGAGAAGAATTTCCCCAGCATCTTCGTCTTGAGCAGTTCCTGCAATCCACTCAGCAGCATCCCAAAGTAGCAATGTACAATTTGTACATCTTCCTTCATAATGCACTAGTGTTCATTTCCTCAGGAAAAAGTACTTTTCTCTTCTTGTACTTCGACAAGGGCCGTACAGTATTGTATTAGTAGCCAGAGAGGATGGATAAGTGATGGGCAGGATTTCTCTCCGTTATGGCTTAATGCTTTCACTAATTTCTCGGATTATGTAATCTGTCTACTCGTCTAATTCAAAAGCTTTCTTCTATACGCTTTCCGTTTCCTTCTCCGGGAAAACAAACATGGAAAGACGATACACAACAAAGTAAAAGAAGAGACTTCACAGATCCAGAACAATAATGCAACCAGGAAGACACACACACACATACATACACAGATACCCGTATATCTTATGAACAACCTACCTTTGTATATCACATTACACCGGATAAGCCTTTCCTCTAGTTCCTCACGGTGTCTTAAATAATTCGTGTTTTTACTAATGCACAAAATAAACGAGACAAGAGGAAACTAATAAAGAGTTTCTGTATAGGTTTGTCGCATGCAATCTCATCTCATTTCTCCGAGTTTAAGCTTAGAGTAATCTGCTTCTGAGCTTCCCTTTCTCTTTAGCGGATAGATCCACACTAGAAAATATTTAGACGAGGTGTTAATCGATAATCAATAAAACTATTGAGTGTACACGAGTAGATATACTGTCGGATCAGTGTTCTACTAAAATAGTGCTGCTTCTTCAGAAGGAAGCTCTACCATCAGAGACTCTCTAGAAACTCTAGACTGTAGGCTCTAGACGGGTGGCCTGTTCTTCCGACAGGAAAGGAAAAAACAAAAAGTTCTCAGCAACTGGAGAGAGGAGAAGGACCAGTGCCAAAATCTTCTACTCATAATAAGCAGAAGGGGAATATCTGGAGCACTTATCTAGGCTCGCAACAAACATATATCCAACCAAATGAAGACTATAGACTGTAGACTATAGCCTAAAGAATACGCAGAAGTGTTAGGGAAGTCGAAGCACAACCAAGTTTTTTGACACTACCAGCATCATCAGCATCTTATAGAAGATCTGTATAATAATATAAATATGCTTACCACCACCTACTTCACTCACTTCTATCAAATTGCGTACCTTGGGCTTTTCTCTCATGCCTCCCAGGCTATCACATCATATTAAAACACACAGAGACGGAAGACAGTTTCCTACTCTCAAAGAGCTTTCTTTTATATTGAGTGTGCAACTGTTTCTCTCTCCATATGTGATGGCGTGGTGAGGAAAGTAAGCGAACGAAGTATAGACAAAAGTAATATTGTAGTGAATATGAACGGGGCAAATAGTACACAAGGACAATAGAAATGAACTTTCATCCAGTTTATTGCTTACTGCTGCTCTCTCCTTCCTCCCACAGATCTTTCACATGTAGAGAGACAGTATAAATAAGCACATACACATACACATACACGTAATGCCATTATAAATCAAATAAGAGAGAGAAGAACAATAGAATACACGAAAGAGTGTGTGTTCCACATTGTTACACACATAAGACAAGAATTGCTGCTGCTGCTGCTGCTCAGGGCTAAAGTGTCTGTGAGCTTGTGCTTTTTCTCGAGATTATTGGTGTCTTCTTCTTTCCTTCTTCACTGAGTCGTGTCATCATGGATAATGTTTGTCAAGAAGACACACACACACATATCTCCAGAGATGTACATGTGTCAGCTCCTCAAGCTCACAAGTCACAAAGCATTCACTAAAAGATCCTTCATATATTACCCAATTACTTAAAAGTCTCTAGAAAAGAGAGATGGGAAGGGTGGAAGGAGGTTACAAAAGAAATTGTGTTCATGAAATTCGTGTCTTTTATTCTAATAACGCAGTCACACACATAAGAGAAAGTCTCTCTGGAGAGATGCTGCTACTGTGTAAGGTTGTAAAACATCTCCACACTGCACACCAAGCTATTCAACCTTTCCAATCTGCCCTCTGCTTGTGCTCTTTGAAGGGTAAACAAGATCTTTGCCATTGCCCTGTCATTCAAAAATAAAATATTCCTGCTTCATCGATCGCACAATAGGCCACAGGCTACAGACAGTTTTCACAATTTCACAAGTTTTGTAAAGTCGTCAACAGTAAAAGGTTCTTTAATTCAAAAGAGACACACGACCATACAGACACAGAGAAGTCACCGTAACGTATATATCTATACATTTCAATTGAACTAGTTAAAAGACAAGGAGCCTTCAGGAGTGTTGGAGATTTACATCGTCTATAAATATAAGGATAGGTAAATACTAAACAGTTTCCTCTAAAGTTGTACTTTCTACATATCTGCCCAACTTCTGTTACACCTACTAATATGATGTCATGAATAATATGTAAAGAACGGAGAGAGAGAGAGACTTCTGCTCTTGTCTGGGGAGACAAGGAAATACACTTTAAAATTGGAAAAGTTTTGACGGATAAGGAAGATGATGGAACATCAACGAGATGACAATGATGAGAAGGGAAGATGAAAACGAGAGAGCAAAAGCGCAACAAAGTTGTCAGCACAAAAAATCTTTTGTTGTGTTCAGTTCAAGAAACATTGCTATTTTGCAAACAGTCGACATCATCCAACATTTCAACAACATCTCAACGTGTAGGGAGGTACATTTTCAGACTGCTCAGCAGTTGAGCATTGAAGAAGAAGAACAAGTTTGTCTGCTTTTCTAAACTCTTTTTCTGCGTCTCCCTCTCCTCTCCTTTTACTCTCTGTACACTTTCATCGTTCTTATCTCATTCTTCAGAGTAGAACGGGGGACAATAGATTATTTCTCCCTACTCTCAATTTTGGACAAAACATCTTGGAGCTTAGTCCAGAGAGAATGCGAAATTTGCTCAAATTCACAGAATAAACTAAAACTAAATAGAATACGAAAGCAGGGCGTGGATTTCAGAGGAAAGTTTTTTTTCTGTACTTTTACAGCCAAATTCGAACATTTTGATCCCACGAAGCAGATGCAACAGCAATGCCGTTGTCGCTAACGGAAAGAGATGTGACACGATTCTCATGGCCACCCAGCGATCCTATAAAGATTTATAGAATTTATTTAGGGAATGCAGACTCATTGTCTTTTTAGCTTAATTAAAATAGCTTTAGATTCTCCATCATGTTACACACATACCAAGATGGTCTGTCTTGAGAGCATCCCAAATGTGAACGTTCGAGTCATCCGATCCAGCAAACAAGTATCGTCCACTTTTACTCAAGACGCAAGAAGTAAATCCAGTTCCATTTGGTGGCGCATACTGGGCAACTTGCTGATCCGATCTGAGATCAAAAAGTCGTGCTGTTTTGTCCTCAGAAGCGCTGGAGAAAGCGAGTCCAGACGGATGAAACTGGGGAATTAAATGTGTAGGAGCTCGTTTAGTTTTTGAGGGATTTATTGTTGAGAATTGTGAGAAATCTCTGCTGCATGTGTTAAACAAGTGGACACACAGACAGCTATAAAGTCATAAAGAAATTTTTTCCTTACAAAGACAGAATTGACATCTGCACTGTGACCCCAAAAGGTCTGGCAAGCTGCTTTCTCTCGTAAATCCCAAAGCTTGGCTGTTTGGTCTACCGATCCTGTGACGAAAATGTTCTCATCCTCTGGCTTCAAGGATAGGGAAACCACATCTCCAGCATGACCATACAGTTCTATTGACCGTTTGCCAGTTTCCAGATCCCACACGCAACTACATGGATAATTAAACATTGAGTGAGTGGAACAATAGAATGTAACGATCTCATGAATCACGGACGCTTCTTCTCAGCTCTTCTCAGTTCTCGGACAAAGCCACTAATGATCAACCCGTCGAGATACATGCACACACATACAGAGAGAGATATATATATATATACAGAGAGATAGAGAAGTGAAGGACCACACATTACATTTTCATGTCTCCTGAACCCGTGAGAAGTTTTTTATCCGAGATGAATCTGCAGCAAGACAAAAACCCGTCGTAGCCAGCCAGCTCCCGGATAATTTTTGCAACTCCTGTAGAGTCACGGTTATTTAGGTCGTAAACCGTAGCCATGTTGTCCATCCCTCCAGATGCTTCATAAATCATTAATTATCGTTCTCAATCATTAAATTCCAAGCGTAATGAATCATTCGGATGTGCTTAATAATAAGCCTGGGATCATCTTGCCCCAAAAGAAATACGGGAAATGAAGTCTACTTTCTCTCTTCTAACTTACCAACCAAATTTCCTGATTGAGCAAAAGCTGCAGCCATAACCCAAGAGGAACGCAGTGGAATAATTTGGACTTTGTTTCCTGTCCAAGTATCCCAAATAATGAGCTTTCCATCCAACGAACCGGAAACCAAGTGCCTTCACAAAGCAATTACCAAATGTATTTCTCCCTTCCCCTTTTATGATGAGACACGATCTCTTTAATCTCCAACATTATTGCTGCATTCTTAGATTCTTACCTGGAATCTCCAGCGAAGTGGATGGCATTCACCTTGTGGATGTGTCCTTTAAGCATACGCTTCGTTTGTAGTCGTAATTTCGGAACATCTCCCAACCCTGAACAGACATCCGTGATTGCCTTATCTGCTGACCCTGTCTGCGCACTTTTCAGTCCGACTTTTAAGCTTTCGATTTCTTTTTTAAGTGCTGCTGTCTCTGGATCGTCTTTGGGTGCCATCTTAAAAGCGTATCTGTTGGGTGAAGCAGGTCCTTCTTCTTCTGGCGATTCAAATGATGGGGTGGTACTGCTGGAGGAGGAGGTGGTGGTATTAGATCCTAGTGGAGCAACTCTGGACAGATGGACCATTTAATGTCGCAAGAAGGATACCTTGTGCCACACTGCTGTGGTGCCTATGCTGCATTATTAGGTGTGTTGAATCCGAAGAAAGTAATCCAATTTGCGATTTTTTACGTGCTGCCAAGATATTGACTCCTCATTTGTCTCCCTCTTGGTCTTCTTCATGCTCGTTGCATGGATTTACAATGAAGTTAATCCAATTTTATCATCGATTTATTTCATACTCTGCTTGTCAAATGATTCTACGAGTTTTCGTCGATTCTTCTTCACTCGCTGGTCTTATACATTCTGTCGTCAACTCTGTCGTAGAACATATGAACTCTTTTCTCTCGACTCCTAACTCACATGTACTGAATTTATCATGCAATGAAGTCACCTGGATTTTTACACGAAAAAGCTCATAAGTAGAAGTGAGGAATGGAATGGATCTAGTCAAAAGTAAAAATAACTTTCATCCGCTCTGTGCGAGAGTAATTTCCATCTTCATTTGTTACAGAAGATAAATCTACAGTTCAAGCTTTTGAGTTTTGAGTACACGGTAAATGAGAGACACACTGTCAATTGTATAATGTGACATGAATGATGACGATAAAACTGATTAAAATGGGACGCATCGTTCAACCGTAAAAATCTATTTATCCGAATCAATCGAATCGTGATGTGACAGATAGATAGGATAAAGATAAAAAATATATTCATCAATCATATATGACACAAATGCAAATCGTAAACCTCTCACACTCGTTCACTATTATTGCTTGCATTTGCATTATCTCGTGTTTAGATTACAAATGGCTAACGTGAAATTTCTTTTAGTGGCATTTATAACACTAATTAAACTAAACATTTGTTTCGGATTGACTCCTGAGCAGCAACAAGAAGTGAAAAGAATCGTCGAGGATGATTTCATTTCCCCGAACTTGATACCTGGAGTTGGACTAGCTGTTGTAGAAGAAAATGGTGCAGTAAACTTTGCAAGCGGATATGGTTTGATGGACGTAGAAAACTCCATTCCTGTCACCAACAAAACAAGATTCGGCATTGCATCCATCACGAAGGTCTGCCTGAACTCATCAAATATTAAAAACTCAGTTCAAAAAAATAAATCAATTTTCACACGCTCTAAACCCACAGACATTTACTGGAACTTTAGTAGCCAAAGTTCTGAACGAGAAATTCCCAGAGTTGGGTGAATTTGCATTGGATACTCCGATCCAGCAGTTGTACCCAAATGGAAACTTCACATTCATCGACAGGTAGGTCATTACGATTCCCAATTCAAATTCATCCTGAACAGAAAATCATTTCTCATCTAAATTGAATATGCACAGGTACCGCTCGGAAGCAATGTCATTCCGAGACATACTTTCCCACAGACACGGCCTTCAATTTACTACACTTGGATTGGTTTCGGAATCTTCTTCAGGCTTAGATGAA
Source organism: Isotomurus maculatus (assembly GCA_034696585.1). Lineage (NCBI taxonomy): Eukaryota > Metazoa > Arthropoda > Collembola > Entomobryomorpha > Isotomidae > Isotomurus > Isotomurus maculatus. The sequence goes on from JAQGAC010000228.1 coordinate 24,543, forward strand.
TTCGCTTAGTGAGCTTTACTCCACATTTATTTATCATCTGCACACATGAATGTGCATTCCTAAGCGAATTCTAAGATTCTATCTCTCATCCACTTATGCATATGCATATTTATTCCCCAGTCGAACGAGATATGCGCCCGAAGTATATCCTCACAGAATGTTTGGAGTGTATAACAATGAAATGTATTCACTAGCTGGAAAGCTAATTGGAGAAATTGCTGGATCATCTTACCCACAACTTGTAAGCTAAGCCGTAATATGCAAATCCTTGTCGGAAATTCTGAAAGCTTTTTAATGTCCCTTCATATTCACTTGCGTACTCCTCATTTTAGTTGGAAGACTTGTTTCAACAGTTAGGAATGAGTGACACGACTTATTGGAAAGACTCCATCGATCCCAGTACCCTTCCTGGAATGTCTAAAGGGTACTACTTGAGAGACTCCGCTCTGCTAGAGTATAACCTGAATTTAACTAGGTAAATGACCTTTTTAAGGCAACTAAAATGCTTGAGTGCTGTTAGCCGACTTTTTAGCGTGGGATTTCTATTTCTTGTAATCCCAGACGCACTCATGTCTGCATTCCTGCAGGAGGAATTATCACCACAGCTGAGGATATGACGAAGTATTTAGCCTTTCAATTGAATTTGGGAAGAGTTGGAGACACACAAGTGGTTCCTGAGGTTGAATTGTTAAAAAAGCTTTTTGGTGTTTTACAACTCACCCATAAACAATGTGAATGTGACTTCGGCATGTGTTTGTAAAAATAGAATGTGATGAAATGGATTCGTCAACCTGCGTTGGCTCTTACTCCTGAATTCAAACAAACAGACGAGACCGACTTGATTGACACACAATTAGCATTAGGCGCAGGACTCGGGATAGCGATTTATGATGGTTGGTTAAAATGGAAGTTAAGAAGAATTGGAAACCTAAGTTCTGTGTGTGAGCTGTGAACACTAAACTTTGTTTCTTCAGGATGGATGTATTTTCATCACGATGGATTGTGGGCTCCATTCACAGGAAGGCTGACTTTCTACCCAAATTTTAAACTGGGGATTTTTAGCGTGATCAACGGTCCCAACGATGTGTATTACAATTCATACAGCCATTATGATCTGCATCAAGCAATATTCAATTTAGTACGAGGTACGAACTGATGAAAAAGGAGCTGATATCTTATACGATATGGTAATTATATAATTGATGATTATGCAAAACTAACTTTTTACACAGGCAAAACATCCAATTCCAAAAATCCTGATTCTAAGCAGAAGCACAGGACTCCAATACCATCTCCCTCCAACTTGCGACTTAATTCACAAAATGAAAACCGTAATAAACAGGCTACTTACGCTGGAATGTTTGGGAATCCTATAGAAGGTCTGCAATTGTTACTTTAAGGAAAAGCTGGCTTACCTCTTAAAACTTCGATAATTTCGTGTGATTAATTCCCTAATTATTATTCTCATGCAAAAAGGGGACATGGAGATAAGTGCGAACGGTGGAAATCAGTCGTTTCCTCTGTACATGAAACTTGGAAAATGGCTTTCCGGTTATCTTTCTCCGGCCATGGATTCAACGAATACGTTTCTTATCACATGGGATACCGACTTCTATCAGGATTATTATTTCAATTTCAACGAGATGACAGACACGTACATTCAGTATGAAAATGAAAACAAGTTAAATTTCGTCCTGCTATCGGATACATTTATACCATTTGTGCGAGGCGAAGTGTTGGATTCGTTTCCAGCGATCCCATGGGATCCTCAGAGTTGCAGTCGCCCTGATACTTTTAAATCTGGATAATAATGACTCCATCAAAACATCAGTTCCAATGAAGTTCTGCTTCTAAACAAGCCAATCATTTCATGAAAGAATTATCATAATGACGAATGTAAAATTTAAGTGAGTGAAATAAATACTTAACAGTATGGGTTGCACAGGGATTTCAATCGAGACCGTCCGTAATTAGTAATTAAAGGCATAACTCATGTAGTCCCTACGAAACGAACCTTTATGATGTATGAGTGAGATAAGGAACAAAGTACAAACTTCAGCGGAGAACTGGAAAAACTAGAATGAAGGTATTTGCATGAAAGCTATTAATAAAAGTAGCTCAAGACATTCAGTCCTACAGACTACAGAACTACAGAACTTTCTAAACTTTTAGTGCCCTTCAATTTACATAAGTACGCAGCTTAGAGAACCCAACTGCATCCCATCGTGAAAAACTTGAAGTTTGAACTACAAAATACAAAATTCATTGTGCTACTCTAATACAACAGCCGTTACACGACCCGACTGAGGAGACAACAGTGACCTTTAATACGGAGGACAAGTGGAACATAAAAATCTGGGATTTCTGGGCATCCACACAAAAAATACAGGATTGAATGTCTTCACATGACTGCAAACATGCCTCCAACTCATCCTTTGCTTTCTAGTGAGACGCTTCTTCAGAAACTAATCTACTTTATGATGTGATTTGATACTCGTTTAATGTGTGATTTCTTATCAAATCAATTCCCAGATTGGAAGTGTTTTGTCACTTGTACCAACATTAACAGAATAACATGCAGCCAGTGACGCCGCTTGTGTCTCAAAATTGATGAAAATTAAGCATAGTAACTGAGATAACTGTTCCAAAGGTTAACTTAGGGGAAAAGTTGAGACGCAAGAAGCTGAGACCTTCTCATCCCCTTCCATCTTTAATCTTAATCCCAGTGCATCTTCACACAGTTGTGTGTGCATGAGACCCCCAAATGGACAAAGCTGATTCCACACGGAAACTCGGGCTAATCTGACGTGTTCTTCCTACTTTCCTACCATAGGCTACGATTGGTACGTGAGAAGTTCAACATGGAGTTTGTGGTCAAATAAAAAAACTAGAGCATTCAAATGACCAAAATATAAATAGTTCTCTTTATATTATAACGGTTGCTCATCCTAGAAACGAGAAGCTACCTAAAGAAGAGCAGCACATTCCCAGGAATTAAGGACACGCATAGTTTTATGCTAACTGACAACAAGTGGAAGGGACGCAGGAGGAGTTGGAGGAATGAGACAGCTTCTGTCTCTCTCATAAATCCTCAGGTCATTTTATTCTAAAAAAAGAATCTAGTTTTACATGATTCCCAGAATTTTCATGACAAAAGACACACAGCCGTTTCTTCGACTGAACTTCTTTGAATTTGTTCTTTCAACTTAGCACTGGAATGACTGCGAGAGTGTCCGCTTATAAAAACGAACCTCAGAGGACTCCGAACTCAGTTGCTTGTTACTTTGTGGCTGGTCAAGAAGTTGTGACGCTGCTCCAAAGCTGACGAACTCCCGGAATTCGTATTTTACTTGACATCGGGGTGAACTAGCCGGTAGGAGAGTAATTATTCACTCACCGGGTAGATTCATCCTGGGTGTCGGGTAGGACTTACATCGGTTTGGAACCTCTCTCTTGGTGTCGGTGGACGTGGAAATCCCGGGCGTTCTTACGGATTGGATCGCTGGCTGCCTATTTGGAACGGGAGTACCCTTCTTCCTAGCTTGTATGAAAGACATTTGGTATCATAAAGCTAGGATAGCTGGGCGTTTCCGTTTCAAGATTCATCGTTTCCAGACTGCCGAAGATTCTATCCAGCAGGCTGCCGCTTCAAACTCTTTGTCCAGGAGCTATTGGCTGTGCTTAGCTTGCTAGAAAATGTTATCACAGCCATTAGATCCTTGACAAGGCAGACTCCGGATATTCGGACACGCTACAGGAATTCGGGTAAAAAGGTTGAGGAGAATTCACGAGTTGTCTATCACGCAGGTTGAGCACGCGTTGGGTGACCTTCTAGTTTCATGTATTTTCAATCATGACTAGATCGAACACTCGACTCACGCTCATACCCATACAATCTTCCCAAACTCAGAATTCGAAATTAGATCAATTTCGTGGAATACTAACATATCCCAGTCCTTCCAAGTTAACATAATTTTCAGTTGTGTAATCTTCATGTTGTTGTGATTTATTGTATCAATAAATTAACACGGAATTGATTTTGAACCAAATTACAACGCAGAGATCTCAGATCGCTTTTAGTGTTTAGAATTGAATGTGTGAACTAACAGCATCAGAAGTACAAGTGTATTTTTAGCGATGGTGAACCTCAGCCAACGAGACTTGTGGTGGACAATGAATGATTCACGAGGATTTAGTTTCCTCCGGAGAATGCTGGCAAGTGGGTTTCTGATGCTTGAGGATTTCCAGGTTCGCCACTAACTCTTATCTCGTGATCATTTCCTCTGTGATTTCCCATCAAGAAGAACAGACTTGGTTTCTGTGGAGCACCAGCTGGTCCAGTTTGGTCGACGATGTTGACTTCGTTGATGTTCTTGGCTGGATGACCGTCTTAGGTCCATTTCCACCTCCTCCGGGCGCAATGATGTCTTGTTTGTGATGGTAGCTGGACAAACATGACCTGTTTGCCTCATAGGGATTGCTTAATGTTCACGTTGTCAGTGAGGCTTTCGTAGACATCCATTCGGGCTATTCTACAGTCATACGAACCTTCATTGTGATTGCATCTGAGAAAAATTAGGTGAAGAAGACACTCTATTACACGTCATTTTGATTCTTGTGTGTTTTAATACACATTTGGATCATCTCATGCATTGTGAAGTTGAACACCCTGATGATGATTGAATTGACTTGTGAACCACTAGAACCACATTTTGTCTCATTTGATTGAAACGTGCAGGCATTAAATATCTCAAAGTATCGTCAGACTATTTTGGCGACTAAAAAACTGCAAAAACTGCTACTACTTGGCATCTACGTCTCAACTCTTTTTGATTATTCCTCTACAGTGCGTAGGAGTCTTCGATTCAGGTTGAAACTTTGAGCAAAAAGGATCTACTTAGCGGGTTGACGAAGAATTAAGTGTAATAATACGAGAAATAAAAAAATGTTTGATAGTAAACGACGCAGACACTTCAAAAAGTATTGTCTCATTTCGTACAATTTTACGTATTAACTATGTAATAACCCTAATCATTCACGATCATAATATTTTCTCTTCGCAGCCAGACGAGTGAGACCTGATAATTTCATATTCAGTTCATATTTAGTTCCAAGCTTTCAAGAACTTTGTTAGAAGTTGTAAAATATACTTCCTTATGTCACTGCAAATTGCTGTTTTAGCCCAGGTAATTATAGAGGCATAAGTGACGTCCGGGAGACATTAAAGCTGTATGTCCGTCCCAACTGATCGAGAGAAATAATGCGGCATCAAAAGCTAACTTCGATGTATGGATTGAGTTCATTGCTACTTAGCAGAGTTGCTGAAGCTCTGCTTACGTAGGTAAAAGTAAATGTAAAAATGCTTCAAATTTTGGTATTCTCGATTGTGATTAAAAGCTCACCCGAGTTTGAAATATCTCCTGCTTGTGATCTTCTATTTGAAATAGTGGGCCCATTTGTGCTTTACGAGTCTTTCGAGAAACAAGTGCTGATAGATAATTTACTGACACCTAAAACACGAGCATCAAGGATTCACACCATTCAAAGTAATCTGACACCTGCTGAAGGAACAAAAGTCGACACTTTATTCTTGTACAAATCAGTTTGCACATCTGTAGTAATTTTTCTGAGTTCAATGGAAGACCTGCCAAAAGCTCAGGAGAATTCGAATCTGGGATTTTCTGAATCCTCCCTGTTTTACGTGATAATCTCATCTGAGGTTCCTAAAGAAAATATCATCCAACAGATTTCAGAAGTGGATCAACGCATGGAATATCCTCGGTATCATCCACCAGTGATCATCACCCAATTCGACACTGACGGTCAATTAGTGAGCTTCAGCTTTTTGTGCTACATGTGCTCACCGTCTTACGAATTATACCCACTGTCCTTCTCTTTGTCAAATGACGGTGATATTTCGAATCACAAGAAACTACTGGAGATTCATCGAAATTTAAATTGGGTCGGAAATGGAAATGTTTAAGTTTATACTAAAGCACACGGAACTCTGGAATTTCCCCCGGAAAAGCTAGCTGAACGTCCGAGACTTGCTGACTGTGTGAAATACTTGGATTCTGAAAAGGAATGTGACGACCTCCGAGGAATTTGGAGCATAATTAAGAACCGTGTAAACTTTACAAGCAGTCCTGTCTCAGATTACTTTGAAGATTCGGAAGAACCCGTTTCATCCTATTTTTGCTCTTATTGCGGATTAGATTCGGATTTGCAGGAAGTTGGGAGCAAAATATTCTTCTCTGATGACAGATTCTTGCAGCTTGTGTATTGTGAGCCACAAGTGAAATATAAAAATCCCAGTTGGCTATTCATCATTGAACCATTCCAGCATTTCGTTTGGGTTGGACTTTTACTCTGCTCAATTCTCATAGCCATTTTCAAGAACGACTTTGGATATACTTGTGATTTTCTGTTAATTTTCATTAACCAAGGGTGTCGAAGAAAATGGTCTTTCTTCTTATCGATTTCATTATTAGCTGTGACATTATTGAGCCACCTGTATCAAAGTTTTGTGACCACAAATGTCATAGCTCCTCCGAAGCCAAAGCACATCGAAACCCCCAAAGAACTCTTTGACAGTGGATATCGGATTATCCTTCCCGATGAAACTCGTGTGGAGTTCGTAGATGTTCATTTTGGAGCAAAACTAGACAAGCAGTTCAATGGTAGAAAACACGCCGAGGAAAGGTACATTATAGACGAATCCATCAACATTTTTGACCATACGCCTAGCCCAGATTGGTGGCCAAAAATGTCCGCAATGAAAGGAACGATAGGTGTGTACACGGAAATAAATAAGTACTTCAAGACTGGAGGTTTCAGAACACCAAATTTCAATGTAAGTTGTCATCTTGTGGAGGAAATATTCCACGAAGCTCAGTTCTTTTGGTCTCTTCGATCGTTTCTATCTGCGAGCATTCACAGAACTCTCGCCCATTTGAATGAGGCTCACATTGACATTCAAATTTACAAAAGATACATGGCTAAAGTGTTTAATGCTTCGAGTGCAAAAAAGGAGTCTGGACAGTCTGGGGGAATTTCTGAACCACACGCAAATGATTATGGCAACTCAGCGTCCATGAAAAATAACCGCACAGAAGAAAACAGCTTCAGCACGAGTAAAACGGCAGATATTGGAATTGAATTTAAGCCTCTGTCTTTTCACTCTACTGTCAAAGTTATGTTAATTTTTATTTCAGTGGCATATGCCCTCAGTTTACTAGTATTTATGTATGAAATTATAATAAGAAATTGTGTACAATTTATAGAACACATTTTAGTGAATATGATTATTTATAATGTATTAGAATAAAACTTGACTTGAACAAATTGATGGCATTGTGGGAGTTTGCAATCATACATATATTAATGTGCTAATAAACATAGTGGAAAGATATGCAGGTTGTCGAACACTTTCATGAATTAATGAATTATACTGGAATATAGAGAATCTAAAGGAAAATGATAAAATCTACTGACTAAAAATAGACGAAATTGTGTGTTTGCCATCGTAAACCGTATTGAAGTGTTCATGAAGACTTCTTTTTTGTGTCCTTTTTTTCTATGTGGGGTTGGATTATAGTCAATAGTTCAGTTAACTCTTCAGGTCTCGACTTTCCTCTATTTTTCTCCTCGAGAATTGCCTTGTTCCATCTCTTCAGTTTCTCAGGATGAGTCTCCTCCGGTTCCTTCGGGTCCTTCACAGGGAGAGGGTACACGAATTGGTAGCGTGGACGGGCCATCCTGAGACAATGGTGAAGGGCGTCATCCAGCGCGTAAAAAATGTCCCCTGGGTTGTAAGCGCGTTTGGGGGGAACTGGGTGGCTACCGTCCAGAAGCTGAGGACCCTTCGGATACCGAAACTTTAGGGCAATCGTCGACTGACCTGTTTCCTCGGGAATGTTGAGAGTGACCTGCCAAACCGTCTCTCCCTGCAACAAACACACCAACTCAAAAACCTCCTTCCCCTCTCTCGACTGCAGCAGCAGAGCTCAGAGACTTCGACTGGACGTGGAAATGGTTGTGAGTAACACGACGCGACTTACGAAGTCGTTGACGACCTTCCCAAAGATAGTGAACCGGAGTTCTCTGTCGAAGAGGAGCCTCTTGAACGTCCGCCGTTGGACGCATTCCCACGAAGAATGAGGCGCAATGGTTCCTGGGGAAGGTTGCATGCCGGTGAAGCAAGGAAGGATCAGCTGACACTCCACAGCCGCTTCGTACATCAACTCCCCCACTCCGCAGCGTTTGAGGAGTCTGGAGAGTTCGCGTGACGTCGCTTTGACGGCTTCTCCGAAATCAATGAGACGAACCTGAGGAAACAC
>JAQGAC010000229.1:0-32835 GCA_034696585.1 Isotomurus maculatus
TGTTATTGTACCAAATACCTGTTCTATATAGGACGAAGTACATATACATTTTATTACCTTTCCAGTGCATATTCAGGGTAAATCGTTATCCCAAATCCCACCACCAACAACTTGTCCTAATAAACTGTTACGTCATGTTGAATTCTTCGATGATACAAACGTATATTATAGAGATGGATGAAGCTATATAATCAGCTAGCCTGTCTTTATGTGTGGAGGAGCTCCCTAGTTATCTCCAATATTATATTAATCCTACTTGGATAAAATAGAATTACCATTTAGGTATGTAAAGAGATAAACCTGCATCCTGTTCTGTCAATGAGGCAAAGAAGAACCCTTCTTGCACCTGACTCACTGCTGCTTTCCACTACGCATACCTCCACCACCACCCTCCATAATATTATTTAACGAGGTGAAGATTTATACGAAGTTGATGATGGTGATGATGATGTCGATGATGAAGATGATAAGCTCAAGGAATCGCAAGTACAAAGTGAACTCCCCAACAATAAGTGCATTCACACCGTCTGGCAATCTCCTTATTATGGATGTACAAAAATTATCTTAATTTTCGGCCGTCACATTTGCCTGAGACATTTCAAACTGTCATCAATAAATTGAACAAGTTTTATTTCACCTTGAAGCTGAGCAGGAGCTTCTGTGAAAGGACGAGATGAGTTACAATTTGCTACAACAAATGGATATATATGTAGGCTGCCATTATTGATAATCGAAGTTCTGTCCAAGTTGTCTCTTCAACTTAGCTCAACCATTTGCAACTTGCTAGAGAATCGCATCGCCATCACAGTGGCGAAACTGAGTTTTGGCAAACAATGGATTTCTATCTGGTTTCTCTGTTAAATATTGATATTCCTATTCTCCAGCTTCTAACTACGGCTATCCACTCTTCTATCCGTATCAGAGACAGATGGACCACTAGAACATGACTTCTTTGCAAATAAGGCCATTTCGTAATGGTGCTACTGCCAAAGAAGCTAAGCAAGTCTAATGTACCTCTCATCCCATTTACGATTTACCTCAGTCTTCACCTCAATATGAGCAGAATGAAAAACACACACACGCACACATATTATTCGGCCGAGAAGCACATATACAGATAAGTCTCGTTCTACTGCAATAATCCACATATCAAAACGCAGACATCCAAGAGTAGACTCTGGTCGAAAGATCCTTAGAAGGCATCTCGTATTGAATGCAGCAGCAGCAGCAGTAGCATCAAAGACGTGAAACAGAAAAAGGACAGTTTCTGCCGATTACCAGATCAATTGTTACACGTACATGTGTCTCAGTCTGTGTCTTTTGGCACAAAAGAAAGAGAGGAATAAATCCAAATCGATTCGTACGTTTGAAGTTGTTACACGAATGGTTGACCGAGTAGGTAGTGCCAACAAAACAAGTAGACAAAGCAATAGAATGCGATCTCACACAGTCCAAGAAATACAAACTACAGTCCTCAATAAATAACCCGAGTCATGAAATAAATTCTCGTTTGCGTCACACCAGCTGACTCCATATACACCATTTGAAAGTAATTTTGATTTATTTTTGCGAAAAAGAAGGTTTCTGATAATGGAAAAAGAAAACGGAAAATACTTCCCCAGAGTTAAGTTCACGGAGAGATATATTTCGTGACCAAACATGGAAAATGGAATAAAAATTTATGCTGGTTATTGTGGCATTTCCGTCCATGCAATATCCAACTAAGTGTGAGTAAATGGGAGTGTGACTGTCCCTTTTAGCATTTCTATCACTGTTTCCTACGCCTAAAATGATTCACTACACTTGGCTGACTTTCCCCAAGCACAACAAAGCGTCTTTCCTGCTTTTACTCCTTAACATGAGCACCCATAAAAGACTGGGGGTTTTTCCTGCTTTACTCTTATGCGGATATCAACGAGACTTTCCCATTTTTTGCACATGAAACAAAGACAATGCAATCTTCAAGGGTTGATGCTGATGTAGTAAATTTTTTACTTGTCTTGGACACCATTATTGTTGCATGATTTTATTACAAAGTTGCTGACTTATTTCTTTCGGTGACGGGAAGACATTCTTGAAGAAAAAAAGGTTTTCGAAGACTCACTTAGTTAAGTTCTGTAGCGTATTAAAAATCATTAATATATGGGATCCATTGAGGACAAAATGATAGATCTGCGACTCTAAAACAATAATATTACTCTATAGAAATCGGAGTTGGCAAAAAAAGGCGACATAATTTGCATCGCACTTCTGACATTTTAATATCTGGTGTGTCAATGTACATAAAACCCTCTGTGTATCTTGAATCTTGTCCTGTGTGGATTATTATCTAACGCGACGAGTTCATTAAGGATTCTGGCTTACAAACATAAACCCCCTCTCGCTCCGTAAGATTCATAAACACATTTACTCACACTCATTTGATTAAATCTTGTTAAATTTGTCTGTTTTGTTTGTTACTTGAGGACAAATTAGATCCAACTTTCGTGTAGAAGTAAAGGAAAGCGCAAAGGATGTGACTGTGCCAAGGAAGCACACTACACACGCCATTTCACTTCATTACAATGCACAATTTGTTACTATAAAACTCATCTTAATTTTAAGCAGAAAGAGTAGATTTCTCTGAGCAAAAGAAGAGATGATGATTATGAGGGAAAAAACTCCTTCAGCTGAATGGGTTGCAACTATTCAAATGCTCTTCCTCCAGTGAGAGTTACCAAAGGTTTAGTCATTTGGACAGGGTTTCATCTTAATCTCAATAAGCAGAACTTGTTTTCTACTGAATGTCTCTCTTAAATTGGTATTTATCACAGCGTGCCGTATCGCTTTAAGATGCCAAGACGGTCACAAGAGTAGAGATTTAGCTAATGTCTCTAGCCGTCCTTTGGCAGTTGACACTGACACTGACTTGCATCACACACATACAACACCAACCTAGCGCTACAAACTACTTGTCGTTGTCACACTCACCAATCCCCAACTAACTATTTTCTACTTTTTTCTTCATTCCAAGTTCAACAAGATTACAATACGGTACAAATTACAAATTACCATCACTCCACTCTTTCCCTGTCTATTGTCCTTGTCAACCATGTCCATTTGTCTTTTCTGTGGTCATTTCTGCTACGACATTAACTTCACTGGGTAATAACTCTATTACACTTGTCTTTCTGAGAGAGAGACTATTAAAGCATTAGCGCGTTTTATCCAATGTCCCGCAGCACACAATTTAATACTTGAATAGCAATTATGTATTAGTACATCTCTTTCATTCGCCCCTTGAGCATTCTTCACTGATAATCATTGTCATTGATTGTGTCACTCAACCGTATAGATTAATTCTTCAGAGGAGAAGTTTGATATCAAATGAATTCCTTGCGTACAATGTCCTCAATTAACAACACTTTCCAATTACTTAATAACGGGTTACGATGTATTAAACCTTTGATCCTTGTATCTCTCTCCTAAGGAACATGGGCAATTTAAAATTTTAAGATTTTTTAAAATTTGTGTTTTGATCATTTGTACACGTCTCTCAGGTTCATTCGACATTCATTTTTGTGCAAAGTACTAAACTATTCCCGTTGCTTGTGTGATAAAATGAGAACGAAGTACCTTTGATGCGATGCTCACCATCGCAATTCTGAAGGCAGTTTTCCTCCTACAGAAAGAGACCATTAAGATTTCCCTGTCATAATTTTGTACGCGCTCTTGTGCAGTTCTTAAGACTAGCCTAAATCATTTCACATGACGATATTAAACTGTCATTAAGGCCACTAGATCAACCGCACACAGACAGCCAGAAAATGCAGCATATCTCAACAACTTACTCTTCTTGTGTCGGAGAAGATTGAGATGGATGAGTTTTTGCTCGTTATGAACGATGGGCATGAGACGAGCTCACTATACGGTACTGATTAGACTGACTTAAATCAAATGTTGCTCGATGAAAATATCAAATGCTAATGCAATCTTAAGTGTTCATACATAACCAGCTACGCCATATATGCTTAGCTTCGTTAGATTGAAGAAGATTAACATTCTTCGAATGGAGGTTCATCTTCCTACGGAACTTTTTGTGTTACGGAGGAAGGACATTATTTATGGCTTCTAGTCAAATTCACCTAGTTGATGCGAATAATTTTTCCTGCGTAAATTATACTACATCAGGAGGACCTGCACGCAGTTCGCAGGACTTCCAACTCCACCTGAGTTCGAAAACTATGCGTGTAGGAAATCTTATGTCTCTAGGTGGTTTCAAAAAACGGTTGTTTAACCGCATAACACGTCTACACACCCCACAAAGATCCACTGTGTGCAGTACTACCTGCAATTATGTGCTTCCCATCCATCCTCAATTTATTTCCATGTGTGAGCAAGTCTTTAAAACGATTGCACCGAAATAATGATAGTGTATGAGACATGCAAGACTTTGAGAGGAAATTTCCTATTAATATACAACACAAGTACATCTGTAAGGAGAACACGAAAACAAGAAAAGTCGATTTGAGGCAGAAGGTAGTGTAATAAAAAGCAGAGCTCAACGATACGCATATTTACCTGGACAGGTATTTTCGTGGAGGCTCACACTTTTAAGGGACTGAAAGAAATACTTCATTCAAGTTTTCCAAGTCCCTCACATATTTAACATGACCAGTCGGCGACTAAACATTTACACCCTTCATCGCATGCACATCTCAAGAAAATGTTATTCTTCGAAGCTCATCTCTCAACCTTTTTGCTCCATTCTAGGAGACCACTAAAAAGTGGGAAAAGTTCAGAAATCCACACAAAAAACTTTCATTCCCTTCATGATAATGATGACGTTGGTAGTTCAGGCTCAGACAGCATAGCTGAATTTACTGTTCACTGTACGCTGAACCTGCGAGAGACGAATCATCTCTTCCTTCCCAACACACAAAAGTGAGGAGCAAAAGGCTGGTTGTCTTTTATATAATGTCCGGTTGAAGAGAAAATTGCAAGTTAAACACCATCCTGTGTGATCACCACTGTCAGTGTTAACCACACATCCTGACCAAAGTGCTAAATCACTCTTTGTGTCTCTCTTTCTTTTACCCAAATTCTAAAAACAACTGGTAGTCAGTCGATGCGTTCCAGTCTTAATATAAAACTACCTCGCACACACATCCTTCCTCCTGCATCTACGTGATATTGAATCGTTTCACTTGAATGAACCAGAATATTGGTAGTGTTGGTGCAAAGCCTTTGCTCTCAGAAACTCGAACCATACACAAGGAAGCAGAACATAAAATTGAAGGAAGATCTTTGGGAAAAATAAAATATTGCATTGGATGAATAACAGTAACCATTTGCTTTCTTAAAATACATTCTTCTTCCTGGCTTACATAATTCACGAGGATTACTCGCCTTGCGATTTGCGATACACACCAACCACAAAATGCTTCACATACTCAAGAGGAGAAACGGAACTCGAAAGAAGTAAGTTTCTGAGAAGACCGTGTGCATTAGAGGAGAAACCAATTCTCAAATTCACCTGCCTACACTCTCACAACAGGGAAGTGGTAAAGAACACTACTTCTTGAACACTTGCACTTTCATCTAAACGACGGTGTGTATAAGTTAGGTGATATACATTATATACTCTGGTGTGTTCTGAATGATACTATTTCTGGAAGCACGAAGCACACTACCGACGTGTGTAAGTGTCCGATAAGCTAATAAAAGGGGAATGAAACCTGAAACAGAAACTGATGAAATAACATTACATTTATAACATTACTTTTCATAGCACTTGTGCAAAGGCATCCTTTGGTTCCTTCTTGATTGCTCTTCTTTTGTCCTACCTGCTTTTCTTCGTCTCAAGGGATGTCTTTTGTATTGTGTTCTATTACTACTTCTGCGAGAGAAAGACTACTGCTGCTGCTTCTACTTTTAGTTCGCTGTCTTAGTAAATGTCCCTTTACATTCTCCATTAACTTTCCGTCTGAGCTTGTGCCTGTGTGTGTGTCTATGGGATTTCTTGTACTCTTTTTATACGAACAAATTCCTTGTCTCATTGTATTTGGTTTGGGTATAAATTGAATATACCTAATCCACTTTTGATAGAAAACTTCCTTTCGTTCCTGCTGATAGATATCACTTGGTCGCGTTGTCGTATATCAATTCCCCCAGTGGGACATGAGAAAGTAAATATTATACAGCACATCACTCAGTTTAAGTGCAAAAAACAATATCACCAGACATGGAAAGGTAATAGGCGTGAAAAGAAAGATAATGCAGTGTAATACTTCTGTGTAATTTGAAGAAAATCGATGAGGAAACACGAGCAAACACTATTCTGAAACTACTGAACCGTACCATTTCCTAGACAGATCCATTCATGCATACATTACTGAACATTTTCGGGTAAAATTAATTCCCAGGTGGGGCACACATATACCCAAGCGCGTTACATAACGCACATACTCACACATAACATAATAACATTTCCCTTCGTACAACCCATTGAGAACACTCACAGCAGCAGAGGTGGGTAGTTAGTTGTTAGTGAGTGTCTAGTCTCTCTCTCTCTCTGTGTAATAGTATGCGATGTTACTTTGGTATTTGCCATCACAGGAACGAAGGCTCAGTGAGAAAGGAATTTAAAATTACTCTTTCACAATGTGCTTAATAACATTACCATCACACCAATGACTCAACCCCTGTGTTACCAGTGGAGCAGTCTTTCCAATAAAACTCAATGACATGACAAAATTACCTGAGTTCCCATTCACTTCCACAATAACCTGAAAAACATCGTTGCTTCCTTTGACTCAACATGTCAATATGCGTTTACATTCTTTAGGAATTCCAAATTATCTTCAGCTTCGTATCAATCAGTCGTCTGATTCATTCTTGGACACTTCCCATTTTATTGTGTACCTTCTATTTCATTTGCGTAATTTGAAGGTGCATCATAAAAATACTTTCTTACAGATTAATCCTCGAATGGTTACGTATGAAAACTAGACTAAAATCTCATAATTAATCCCAAATCTTGTTAGTCCTTTACGTAACATCGACAGAATGATAATAAGCGTGTTAACTTATTTAAGTAAAGTTAGTTTTCATTGCCCCAGCTGAATAACCATTTCTCTACGAGATTCGCACAACAATAGTGAATGGAGGATTAGAGATACTTAAGTGAGGAGAGAATTCCTGTGAAACCCGGAATTTCTCACTCCTGCCTCCTGAATAAATAAAGCGAATGGGAAAATCAACACGTTCACAAAATAATCTCCTGAACCAGCAGACGAACTCTCAATGTGCATTTGATGATTAAAAAAGTCCAGTGTGTGTGTCTTTTCACCTTGTTATTTGTTAGTGTGTAAAAGTGTAGAGTCTCTCCTACACACTCAGCAGAGTAAATTCAGGATGGAGTTATATACATTTTCCCAGTGTGAAATAATAGAGATAGCCTTACATATATTTTCGCAAGCAATTTTACTTCTTGAGCAAATACTTATTCTCTTTAAACACCTTCCTCGGGTCTACTTCACTCAGACCAAACAATCTAACAAGGACTAGTTAAACGATATACATTTCTATTTAGGTGTTGAATTATCCTCGAAGCTTTTCTTGTTTCTGTACGTGTGTGAGGAGTTGGCCCGTCTAGTTATACCGAGTCTTCTTTAGTTTTGCACAATAGCCTGTGGCACTCTTAACAAGATTCCCAGCACACAAAGCTAACTTTTTTGACCTAACAACACCTCAAGAGGCTCAGGATTCAAGACAGCCTTTCTTCTCTATCCTCTCTGCAATGATTACTGATTAGCAACAAATAGCTCAACTGAACAGTACACATCTATCTCTCTCTATATAAACACAATGTATGGAACCTGCTCTCATATATTCACTGCTTACTCCATAATTTACCAACAAGCACACGGTACACACGTATGGAAGGAAATTTGCAAGAGAGTGCAACAAACCAACTTTCCTGAAAAACTGCATTTCCACTCTCATGCTATGATACCAAATTATAGAGTTTGTGTTTAATGCTTAAGTATACTCATACAGTCTCTCTCACAAAAGCACAACAACAACCCAACTTAAGAAGAAAGTGCCATTTCACAGAAAACACCTCTCCGCAATGATAGCCCGGTTCTCTTTTTCCTCCATCATGTTGAATTGTCAAGATCCTCGAAGAGTTCACAACGAAACATTCTTTCATGTCTCTGACCAAGCCAAGTCGTTAAGATAAAAATTCATAGTCTCCTAAGTATAAAATACACTTGAGGAAGGTCCACCACCGCATAATAATTCAACCACACATTGCATTTCGAATCACACGTAAGAATGATTATCTTATGCAACAGCCACGCAGCCATATAGACCTACATGAATCTTCTGCAAGAAGATATAAACCATTAAGCACTTTTCTATCAGTGTTCACCATATAAATATATATGTATATTGTAAAGTTGCAGGTTGTGTTCGATTCGATACGAGTATAAATGTAGACAAGAAAACTTTTGAAAGTGCCGATGTCGAGTGCCGAGATAATTGAAGTTAGATGTTCTTGGACTCTGCCTTGTTCGTTGGTGTGAGTTGCATTGCTCAAAGTACCATTTATAACCCTTTAGGCTGTTAAGAGTGAAGACAAACCTGTGCTTCCATGGCTTACACAGACAGACACAATACGAAGGGGTTGTGTGTGGTGTGTTCAATCTTTACAAATGACTCTCCCAATGGTGTACTAAATGATGTGTATGCTTACTTTGCACTCCTATGCATTTTAAAATTTAAACCATCTTCTTTTGTTTCTACAAAGTGTGATAAAAGTTTCAATAGTTTGTTATATCATACCTGTCTGATATGAAAATGAGTTCTCGTTCCATTCTACACTTACGTACAAGCCTTAGAGGGTTGAAATCTCTTTGTCTCTTAGTTAACTGTGTAGAATAGAGGTATCAATTTATCTTATTAGATCTAAGACCGGCATTCAAAAGTAAATGCGTGTAAATATATGTATTCACGGAGAGTTAATCGTGAATTAAATTCTCTAAGGTATCATACAGAACAGGGAAACATGTGAGATGAGATTGTCTAATGGGTACATATCTTCGTGTGTACTTGTGTGTAATGAATAGATCTAAATACCGAATCACATTCATTCTACATAAGAAAACATTCACAGAGTTTATTTTACACTTGGTTCTAGTCCTGAAGTAAAAAAAGCTTTTCGTAGCTTTGATGGAACTCGCGTACACAATTGGAATTTTCTTAAGGCAAATACCTTCTTTTCAACGATAAAAACACATTTTTACGACTAAGCTGTAACTCGAAGTCTGAAAGAAAACCTTAAATGAATTCGCTGTAGTATTCAATTTATGTAAATCTTTGTGCGAGACAAAGTACTGAGTCTTGTTTTCTCACTAAATTCCTTTCGTACGTTGTTCATCTTCATCCAGTGTGTTTACTGTTTACCTTGGGCTTCACAAAGACGAAGTGTAATTCCTTCGTTGATTTCTAAACCGAAGATAACTCAGGGAATGTGCATTTAGCTGCTTTTGTACTAAAGGCAGAGACGGGTGTTTACGAGAGGAAATCAAGTTTTCATTAAAAATATAAATTATATGATGTATATGTTTATTTAGCTTTCAATTTACCATAATGGCACCATTTGTAGTTCTCTCAGATCGTAAACCAAACTCGCAATTTAATAGTTGTTCGGTTACGTAAGTAATTAAAAAAGTTCAGATGAGAGTCATTTGATGGATTTGTGTAGGCAAGTCGCAGGTATACGCAGAATTACATGACTCCCATTCCACAATGCATTAAAATGAACATTGCATGTCTTCGATCTTCAGAAACAAAAGGAGAATGTCGACGAAGGTGGTGGTGATGGCACCTCCTGTTATTCCATTTACTCACACTGATCTTCTTTAATACACAACCTCATCGTCATCATAATTGAATATGGAATGGAAGTCCAAGATATTTTAACTGAAGACAATAAAACTAGAAGCTCCACAGGAGCTCTCATGAAATCACTTGGTTGGCACCGGTCTCATTACTCGAGGATATACACGCGATGCGTTCACTCTCATCTCCTGTGCGTTATATAATATACACACTAAATGCTGTAGATTTATTTCATGTAGACTAATTAACATGAAAACAATTAGCCAAATCCTCCCCATTGACATTTTTAAACTGGAATCTATTCATTCAATAAAGTGAGAACACGCCCTCCGTTTCAGCCCAGCCATAAACATGAATCATCAACTTGTTAGTAGAGAGAAGTTAATGGTGAAATATGCATATGCATGTGTGTGTTATTCCTTTTCAATGTCCCACTCGATAGATAAAGAAAAGATCCTGGTGCATTATGCATAAAAGGCAACATCTTTGCGAATCATGATTCTTGCGAAATAATTCGCTACAATAGTAAATCCAAATCGTATATGCTTTAAATGGCTGAAGACTTGTTCAGCTGTACATTCAGCTGTTCACTGTTCATCTACCAAAAACGAAACACTCCTTGCATTCACACCCTCCAAGTCCCAGCCTATCTCTTTAAGTAAGTAAATTACGTAAATGTAAAATCAACAAAGGAATAGCAAGCCATTAGTTTCTCAAATGAAAGATTGGTGGATTGATGAGGATACGCAGGGAATTATGTAAAAATCCTATTCAACTTCATCTGAAGTAGAGACACACATACACACACACAACACGATAGAAAAATTACTTTCAAGAGAATTTGCTTCACCAGCAGGGGTCAAAATCTTCCATCAACGAGGAAAATACATTAAAAGTTACACTTACTTATTCCATCTAATAATCTACTCTTGTTAGTCCTGCCTGCCTGTGGAGGTCCAACGTACATTAAATAACCCCAGGTTGCTATTTCGCATATGATAAACAAATTAAATGTCCGCCTTTACTTACAAAACTTGTGGGCTTTGCAAATAGCACTCTAGAGAGATGAGAGAGAGCACACAGCTTCTATTATAAACGTGCTGGTTAAAAAACGTATCAAGACTTCCCTCCAGGCAGTTCGAAGATTAGTAAAGTCTTTAAAGACTCCTTGCAGGGTGAAGTCATGCCGTAATGTGGCGTGGAACTTGGGAAACCTCTTCCGCTTTAGTTTTCAATTATCTCGGAAACCTCTCTAATGTACGAGATTAGCTGGTTTATTTTCCACGAGAAAGGTCACAAGGTTCGTGTCGCGAACTTCCATGACTCAAAACTGACTCCCACACACCGAAGAGCTCAATATTTAAATTAGCATTCACTTTCTCATCTTCAGAGAAATTCATAGTGCTCATCTAATCCACTTATTTGAATATAAATACACCACACAGTCTTGAGCACCTAAACTTCTTCTACAGCCAGTTGTACAATTTTCCTCAGGCTCCTCCAGACTGCCGCTCTTCTTCTTCGCAGCTACCTGCTTGACATTCTCGACTGAATGCACATACAAATATATTGCCTGAGATTAGTTTTCCCTGAGTTCCCAAACTGCAAGTGGACTCGGGAATTTCCAGACTTGAGAGTATACGTGAAATGTTGGAGAGACTTTAATAAGAATGCCCAACTCGTGATATGTTTCATTTCTTGGACAATTTCTGCACTAAAATATTCATATTTCTTGGGAAGGAACAAAACTGTGGGGCCCTCGTAGGGAAGACTACACTTTTGAATTGCAGGTGAAGGTGCAATAAGGGAGAAGAGGTAGGTGGGTAGAAGAAAATGTTGAAAGCAAAGTGCGTAAATTCTCATAACACTAAACAAGCAATACAATATTTCATATTTCACATTCCGGTTAATAAGGCCATTTAGATACGAACCAGTGTTTCGACTGTAGACCTGTTCTTAACTCTTGTTATGATGCAAATGGACAAGAGTTTTGAACTTTACGTGGGCAGCAGTAATTCTTAAATGTGTGAGTCAAAGTGGTCCTATGCATGTGTACTAAAGGTTTATGTGCTTGGAGAACTTAAGGCTCAATATCTAATGCTCAGGCTCTGCTCCAAAGATTTCGGCCATTCTATAAAATACATCTTACTTCCAGTCTTGAGGTAAATGAATTGAATAGAACGAAATAATGCCTGCGTAATGAAAGTGAGTTATATTATGTCTCCGGGGCATGAAGTGAGTGGAAGAAGTGGCTTAAGTAGCTACTCTACCAATTGGCTTAATGGAAGAATGGTTAGCAAGTTCACAGCTCTCTCCAGCAAATTCCTTATAGTCACTGGTCGTTTAAGTAATTAAACCTTATGAAATTGTGGTTTTGTTACTCTCAGTCGTTTGAATTTCACCATGTCTCCAAGTTGTAGACTGATTCAATTCAATATGGCATTTCAAGTCATGTTGTATCGCCAGTTGTTTCACAGAGAGAACAGTAATTTCACTGATTGCTTCTGAACTGAACCAAGAAATCTACAACTCCTTCCATGCAAGTTATTAATTTTAATCATTACTGCAAATAATGAAAGCTGATGGTTCTGGGGAATCTTAAAAGCAAAAAACTCACAAGACAGACAATCTACAGTTGAGTCAGGAAGGCAGCAAATCAATAACGATGTTTCAACAAATGCAATTTAGTTTTTCTAACTTGTCCTACTTCATAATCAATAATGCATAAATCTAACTTTCCATGTCATCTCCTTTTTATTCAGCGATGCGAAATTAATTTGACTGACGATGTAACTCATTAATTGGGATAGCAAAGGCTAATCAGTAATGATTATAAAAGCCTTTAAATATCATATTTTCGTTTTTTAAGAAATCCAGTAAACACGCCGTGTATGATCGTTAACCAGAGGAAACATACTAAAAGAGGCACTTGCAAGAAAACACTAAAGAAATCATATTTATCGCTACATTTACATTTACATCAGATTCGTTTTGAGCCGAAGCCAACCTCGTAAACATTTCCAATTCAAGATTTCTTTAACCTCAACCTTGTCGTCTCTCTCTCGACTTGTGACTTGTGTACTAGTTTCGTTCATGGGTGCTCACAACACAACAAGAGTCAATTGCAGTGGGTTATTTTATCCACTTGAAGTAAAAGTTGTCTAGCCAATCCATTTATCTCTGACTCCTACTGTTTTCCAATAATGTCAGGCAGAAGAGCTATTCAGTGTGCAATGTGTGTGCCCTCTTGAACTTAAACTTCTTTCTTTTATTGTTACCAAGATGTATAGTACAAATAGTGAGAGCTTCCATCTACATAATCGTACATGGTAATCTACTCTTTCAAATAAATTAAACGGGTTCAAGTAAGTTCTCATGCCATTCCTGCGCTGAATTCGTTATCCTGCCTTCCTAAAAAGTTTTTCAATTGTAATCGGATCTTAAACATTTATACAAACGAGATGTGCACAGGAACAACATGAAAGTAAAAAAAACAACCGTAGAGACACAGCCGTACAAAAAGAACTACGATAATGGGTTTACTTCGTAATCTCCTTTATTTAAATCACGCCAGATTTGAAGTTCGCAAATGTAAAAGTCTTTACATTAGACAGCTATAAATTCAACACAATTCTTGTTGATTCCACAGAATTTTAAACAGCGTAAGGCGTAAGTAGCTACTGTACTTTACGGCTTTATCCCATAAAATCTTACTGTAAGTTTCCCACAAAACTTTCCTTTTTATTGAAATCATAGTATTTCACTGCAGCGATTACGGACTGTTGCGCAATATTCCTTTAGATCTGTGCCAGCTTAATCCACCACGTTCTGCAAATATCACTGTGCATTTATACCTGTGTGTCACTTGGGTTGTGTCCTCTCATCCAGTAGAATAATTTATTAAAGCTTCTCTTTCCCGTCCTCTCTTATTCTACTTCTTCCACCCCAACTCATGTTTTAAAGTCTGCACTTCTGCAGCATATGGCGTTCTCATACGTCCCCATCGGGTTAAATAATTCTTCCCGTCAATAAAAACAGCAAACCGTGGTATTAAATTACAAGACATGGGCTGGGAATGCAGGAGCACAGAGTACTGAGTGAAATCATATCATCACGCTAGGGTTTCAATACTTTATTAAGACATGGAATTCTCATGCCTCCTTGACACACAGATATTCATAAAGAATGATAATTATGTAGTGGCGACCCTCCGAAATAATAATGGCACAAGTATTTCAATGAGCTAACAACATTACCAACATCTGCATTACCATTAACTCTCTTTGGCACAGCCGAGGAGCATTACACTCTGTGCTTATTCTGCCACAGTCCATTAGCATACTACAACATTTCATTAGCAATTACGACTTATTTCATTTCATTCAAGAGCCCTTCTTGACTTCAGAGAGGCTTAAATTTATTTCCTTGTGGAAACGTGTGACTCCCGAGAAGATACACACTCACCAGTCAGTGCACTAAGGTGAAGTCTCTCTCGACCCAAGGGAATGGTAGGGATATGGTGCACTAGGCCATAAAATGTTATTAAAGTCTAGAAACTCGTAGTGAAAAACTTAAGAGCTTCTTTCACTATCAAAGTCTTTATGTTCAAGCACGCTGGAGGATTCAAGTTCCCTTTTTTCGGTTCACTCAGTTCCTTTTTGCTGACAAATAAACATTAGCATTAGTCAGAGCGGAGAATCTTAAGTCAAAATAAGTTCTCAGCTATCAAAGAAAGAGTCAGTTTTTCTCGTAAATCAAATGCAGATTTCCTTCATTACCTTGTATCAAAAGAAATTAATTTTATCTTGGGAGTATAAATGTGTAGCTCAGATGTGAAATGACGCTTCCGTTTATTACCTACCAAGACAAACTTACTTTTTCCCTAATGTGTATAGGTAGAGAGCTTCTTCCAAAATTCAGATATACACCAGCATAGTGACAACTCTAATCTGCCTTTAATCAACATATATCTATTCAAGTTAATTTTAAGACCTCAATTTCACATGGTGAATTGTACCATTAAGAATTTTATTATATGAAATGAATCTCCTTATTTAGATCCTGAAGCGACTGCTGCTGAAGCCCCTGTGTGCGTCTAAAGACGAGCGTGTGTACGTGAGCCACTCATCTCCCGTTCGTGCGACTCGAAGGATTAGGAAACCTCCCATGAAACTGTTTGATTGAAGAATACTTAAAATTACAATAAACACCTCTCTTGGACCTAACTTAAAGTAAGTCAATCAGTATATTGAAATTCTGTGTTGCCAACAGCTTCGTAGTCCTGACTGGGCATTGGGCATTATTGGGTATATGTCATGAGTTGAGGATTCAGGTCAAGCTAGTCAGGTTCCCCATGTTTTATCATTGCATGCATCATTCTTCTTAGAATGGAAATGTGAGCCACGCCAAAGACAAGTACTGTACAGCAGCCACAGTAGAGAGATGATTTTCTATTAAGAAAGATACACACACACTCACTTCATCCAACTTAAGTTAGTTCGCGTTCACCGTGAGGAGACTGAAGTTTACAATATACCCAACAATCCTACGAAGATGATGGCATAACTTGATATGCATAGAATGTTGTTCAGTTGCATTTCAACTCTATCCCATAACTAATTCAAAAGATTTGCAAAACCTTCAGAATACTTCAGATAGCCAAGTTTATTTTAATTGCACCTCGAGAGAACAGAACTCGAGTCGAAATTTCATGAGAGGGTTGAGTAATCCGTTGATCACGTTTGCAGAAAAGAACACACCGAAAAGATTCATTTGTGTTATTCTGTCTCATCTTGTTTCTTATCGGTCACCTTGTGTCACGCTGACGTATCTTAATCTGAGGGAAGAATAAGTTATTGCAATTTGCCCACATTTTCGTAGGTTAAACAAGTTACTCATCGCAAAAATTAATCTGAGTAATCTTGTAGTCCTCAATAAATAGGGGGATACTCCCAGCCTGTCTTTACGAACTGACCTTCACTGAACAAATCTGTTAAATATTGACTATCGTTATCTAACTCTGTGGTTTATTCCTTGGAGTGGGTGGAATTAAATGGACTATGATATGATGCTGGCAACAATTCGTTTCCTAAGTTTGAAATATTTAATTTTGAAAGAAACTTTACACGAAAATAGTTTTAATTAGCAAAGCAACACAATGCAACAAAATCTTCCCACTCTGAACTTTAAATTCTATCAATAATATCAACTTTTGACTTCAAGCATTTGGAATATTTGAAAAGTAACTGCAGTGTGTAGAAAATCCCTTTAACAGCAAGTCGTAAGCAGTTGACACTACACAACCATAATCTTATGAGTTATGATCATTTCTAAACATGATATCTTTGGTAATCTCATTATCAATTGGCATGAAATGCAAAGTGTATAGTAGGATTTAAGTAAGATGAATAACGGAATCTCTTATTCATGACTCACACACGAAATCATACGGCACAATAATACTCCTCAACACTTGTCTTTCAAGGAGTAATTATCAATTTTAATTGCTTCGTATCCAAATAATGTACTTGTAAATTGAGGAATGTCTTTAAGAGGCCATTCAAGTTTATGTACGTTGTAAATCTAACGTTACTACCCAGCATTACCTTAAAACTTAATACTTTTTAAGATTATTTCGTGGACCCTGGAAAATAACTGTCATAACAAGAAAGTTTTGTTCATAACGGCTGTGCGTAGTATTCCAGATATGTACATTTCACAAGATTTATCATAATAATTTGAGACAGACTTCTCATAATATTTTCAGGAACAGGTCATTCCGCATTTTGCAAAAGTTACTTTAACATTGCAGACTCTGCAAACTCACATTTACTACAAAAAGTCATAAGCCATACTTTCAAATTCAAATGTAGGTGTTGCCCATTTTTGCATCTTTTACATTTCACATTATGTCCGTAGCTGTCATTGAAAAGGAGATTTTAATTCACTTCAATGAGATTTATCTTTATGGTTCTCCCAATAAAAAGAAATCCTGTATTAGATCAAAACTGTTTTGACATGAACATCCCTAGCATTAAAATGTTTGTGCAAACATTCGTCTCCAATAATTAATATTCATAATCTTCAGTGTCACGCACATTTCAAAACAATTTACCCTCAGTCAAAGCCCCACATGTAAGTTTATCTTTTTTAGTGGTTAAGCACCCTCGAACAAAGTATTACAGATTGGAAAGAGATTTCAGAAATATGTACAGCAGATGTATGAGCACAAAACGGGATTCAAAACGAATTTTTTATCATCGTGGATCTCGTTGGCCTTATATACTTTGACTTTGCAAGGCAAGCAGATTTATGCAATATTCTTTAAAGCCGGCACCTTTCCTTCTTCCTCCAAGTCTCATCTTTTATGGGAAGAAAAGTCGTAAACTAAACTTAGGGAGGAGGCTACACATTACTTCTTTTCCTCTGCACAACATCTCTGTTTCATCATTCCTCCTGCTTACTCCTCTAAGTCTTTATAAGCCCTTAGTGAGTAAAACTTGTTAAATATCACTTCTTTACCCCATTTATAGCCAAGTAGGATGTTCACTTTTATGATCATGCTATCTTGAGCCTTATTTTTAACACTCGTGTCAGAAACCATGTACGAATTTAATGCTATCTGCCCTCCACTACATATGTGGTTCACTTATATTCAGCCTCAACACGAGATATATTCCATGTTGTAAATTAAACACCCTTAAAATTCGTATTCGAAATGCTACCTACAGTAGACAGCAGAGTAAACATATACACTTTCAACGTCAGTATTTCATACATTCAAACTTCTTCATGAAATTTCAATAACCTAAACACTAAAAAACTGTGAGCTGATAGATACATGCAACTCCATTTAGTAGTTACTTCCCCAAAATTGTGTTAGCTTTAAGTTACACTCAAACTCTGAAACAAATCGGCACAGTTTATCTTTACACACACATTTTTACTGGAGAAGATACGAATCAATAATAACCGTTTCTGAGACATTCTCCTATCTCTTTCTTTCTTATAACGTCTATTGAGGTTTTTGCTCCGAGAAATCAGCAAATGTGAAGCTTTCTCCATGTAGCCATGTATCCATTACTCCGACATGGCACTTCGAGTTAAAACTAGAACCCCGTGGCAATAACACTCTGACACATCTGTATCGAAGAAACTATCTTGTGTAGTCCAACTGAATGAAACGAGAGAAGCTAAACCCAAAGTGATCTCTCTATTTCCTCTGCTACTACCATCATCAGCACTTCTACTAGCACCACCACCCTTCATTGGAAGCCTTTGGTCTTAAATGTCCTTATAGAAAAGCCAATCTACGTTAAGCATGTGTCATGTACACCAGCGGCAGAGTTTCGATTCTTCTAGCTAAAAGGAGTGCGGTGCTGTAAGAGCTTAAATGTATCGAGTCATCACATCAAATCAACACCATATCTTTCAGATGAAATTGTCCAAATAAGGCTTTTCACGTCCGAATCAATCTACCTAAGAGGGTCATAACAGGGAATAACACAGTCTGAAAGATCTCTTCTTGCTCCAAATTCCTTTTAATGTGTGTGCACTGTCTTTAGTCTTTGTACAACTGCAGACATCATGTTACTACTTCCACAAGTTTCTATTATTCCCAACTTCAACTCTAACCCTTTTAGACTTACTTAATGTATAGGAAGTAGTGTATTGTTTTATTCCGCCAACATCTTATTCTCGTTAATCCTTTCTCAACTTTCTTGTTAGTAATAATAATACAGACCTCACTTACTTCAGCACTCGTTCCTTCTTCGCCTAAACAAAAACAGAATGTGTTGCCGGAAAATACAATCCGACATTTAGAACCACACCCAACTTATCTCTGTACGTATAAACTTTCATGAAGCATCCTGACCTCGCTCGCACTCGCCTTCAATTCACTCTCCTCCGTGCTTCATTAAAAGAGATGGGTCAGAACATCTTCAGAGATTATCGCTATTCCTATTTATCACGAGATAAGCCTACATTCACGAGACACACTAACACAAAACTTCACTCCGGCATTATGATAATTAGAATCTATATGTCTTCGGAACCAACCCACATTTAAGACTCGCTGTATCACTGAAACAGTTCAATGTCTAACTGTTCTGCTGTATAGTACAGGAACTATATATTCTGACGCCACGGGGTTGGAGATGCTATCACATTGGTACGGACTAAATCACATTCATTCATCACCACTGTCCTAAAGATTCACGGATGCCTACACCTTTACGGAAATTATTGAATAGATTGAAGTTGTCAAATAAATCGATGAGGAAATTCGTATCATAAAATTGACCATGCAAAAACTAATACGGAACTGAGTCAAAAATTTAGAAACTTTTGACACAAGACAACAACAACATAGTCAATACAGTCAAACCATTCGATGATTCGATACACAATACAATTGCACAGAGAGAGGTAGGCCTGATTGATAGAAATGGACAGTATGGTTCAGTTCGATATAATTTCGATTGTATGTGTAGAGGAGACTGCAAGCTTAGCTTGTGGACACAGTTGAATAAGTGGCTTCCTCTCGTCATCTTCTTAGGCTGAGACTCCTTCGCCTTTCTAACAAGTCAGTAATGCCAAACCACTTGAATTTCCCCTTATAAATCTGTCATCTCCAATTTATAAAATTTAAATTGGCTTGACTAACACTCGTTCTAGTGATATGAAATCATTTCTTACTAATTGGATCCTTCTTACTCGTTAAATTACACTGGAATGGTTTATTATTACTGTCATTATCACTTACATGTTGGAGACTGCATTGCGTAAATCTTATTTTCCGACTTTCTACTTTGATCTGCACTAATATAATAATACACGTGCATCTTCCTAAGTGGTCTTCATACCCATCTCCCTTTCAATACTGCGGTGACTTGGAAGTTTGAAGGGCTTTATAATAATAAAAAGTGACAATAATTTACCTTATTTATAGCTATGGTGCAAGAAATTCGAAATAATTTTGTGATACACACTTTCCTACTTAAGAGCAGAAAGCTTTTGATGTAATTTAATTAGACATGGCCAGCATGACTCAATATTACACTTCTTAACTCAATGCGCGTAAATGAGTAGAAACTATTTCTCAACATAAATATCTCTGTATATTTCCTGTTTAGATTCACACTGGCGATAAATAACTAATAAAAGAAAATTGGACCCTAAAATTGAGGTCTATTTTTATTTTTTATACTGTTGATTGTATTTTGACATTACCTCAATACACTTCTTTACGATTGCACAGGAAGCAAAGGACATTTTTCTCAGATAACATTTTGTGTACAATTCTTGGCCCAAATAATAATCCTAATCGAATCATAACAACAACACAAAGAAAGGTGTACACTCTACTTCACATGGAGTAGAATGTGATTCTCCATCCCAAAATTGATCCTCCATCCACCAGTAATCTTCCAGACTCAATACTTTTATAATAATACACCCTTTCAGGGAAAATATCCAGGAAGGACTTTCCTTCCATTATGAAACGATAAGATTATCATACTTCGTTTACTCACGTACAGTTACTGCTGACAGTAGTCCCTTAAAAAGTTATCCAAGCTTCTTTCCCAGCTATAAATATCCCTGTTTATCTGACACAGTAAAGCTTATGCAGTTATGCGTCATTCAATCAGTCAACTCAACACATCAGCACACATGAGTTGAAGTTTTTAACAAGTTTTTCCAACTCCCAACTTTCAACTAAGGTGATAGTGCAAGGCTACACACACGGCTACCTAACCACCTGGTTAATAAAAAAGTTTCTTAAAAGACTTCAGAAAGTGTTGAATCTTTGTATTATTAAGTCTTCTTAGTGTTGAAAAGATATTGTGTAAGTCTTCAAACTTCATACCTGCCCAGGTGAATATGAAATTTGATATCCATCATGATCTTTCATGATGGTGCATATGAATACAAGAAAATCAAGAGTATATGGGATACAAAGCTCGTGTATTAACGGTGGCTTGTAACATCCGTAGCGTGCCATAATCAAATGAGAATCATGATCTCTTTGCACGGATTTCTTCAATTCCCATTCACTCGTCGTCCTATGGGGTACCATTATACCTTACGCCTGACTAACTCTTTATTTAAAGATTTCTTCATCTTCCACATCCCAATAAAATCCTTTTTAAATCCCATCTTCTCATACACAACGAACCATCTCAAATTCAAACTCTTCTACATGATCTCATCGTGATTTTCCGCAAGGTAAAAAATTCGCACAGGCACTAACTCATCCTTAAAACGATGCTAACAAGACATCCAACACCAATTTGTTCTCATTACGCACAACTCACCTTTTTCTTCTCCTGAGTAACGTCCTTTGTGAAACTTATTGTGAACTACGAAGATTCACATATCCACATACATACATCGTTTCTTTAGCGTGATGTATCCCTTACCAGTTTCGCACACCATTATCATCCAATTCTGAGAATTTTTTAACCAGCACAAAACTTGCTTCTACTGTTCCTGGGTGAATTCTCTAATGTTGTGATGTGAATAAGAGGATCATACACAAAGAACTCCTATGAAAAAGAGTTTGCGAAGAGATGTGTAGGGATTACTTTAAAATTCTACAAAGCAATTATGCAGGCTATTACCCTAATTCGGAGTGACAGACTATGTCTTTCTTCCCCTGAGCTTGATACAGAAATAATAGACCTGTCTCTCATCAATTGAAGGGAAGATGAATTGCCAACTTTATCAGTGAAAAACTGACAGTGAGAAATAGGTGATTTTCTTCTTTGCCTAACTGGCATCAAACGACGCGTGGAGTTGAGTAAGTAACCGAGTAAGACTTAAGATTTGGGTTCTGGGAATAGTGCGAAGGATGTGAAAGACATTTTGACTCTAGACTGCCAGTGCATGAAATTCATTTCTGTTGAAATTCACCTACTTTCGGTGAAAACAAATGTAGCCTTTTCTTTCCTACTGCAATTCAGGTTTAGCTTTTACGTTAGACATGAGGAGTTTTGCAAAATTGCAAATTAATAGTAAATTGGCCTTTGAAATCACCATTCCCTGCTGTTTGTCATGAATACTAACAAGCAAGTGTCAACAGAACTATTAGCCAAGTAAACATTCGTGTCACAGTCACACAGCATACATGTCAACCCGTCCGTTTGAACTAATGGGGAAAACTTTAATTAAAATAAACACTTATTTGCAAAAGTAATTAGGAGACATATTATACACATACTCTTAGCTCAGATAAGAAGTGAATTAATAAAACAAACTTTGACAAAATTAATACTCTTTCAGGTCTTTTTGATAGGCATATTCACATGCTTAATCTTTCCTATGACTCTTTTTGCTTGCCTGCAGCCTACAAATATTTAAATTAAATTAATATTCACCCATTTTCTCGAATCTTGAATCTTGACATGGGACACATCAAACATTCATTGGTCTTTCATCAAATTATATGCCCGTCGGAAATTACCTAACGTATTAAAACTTCAAACTCTTGCATTTTTAACTGTGTCCTCAACTCTCACTGGTTTTGCTTAGTCACTAGTCAGTAAACAATTTTACACCCTTGTGCCCCATACTGTGTGGCCGAAATAAATGCGCTTAGCGTATCTTCGTGTGTAGGAAGAAGAAGGGTCTCCTAAAATGCATAAACCACCCTGTGTAGCCAAATACTTGTGGTTTGTGCCAAAGCTATAAAGTCAACTAAAAGTCTAAATCGACTCAACCCGCTGTCAACACTTGTCTTCTCTGTTTTCATTTAGCTTTCCAATTTCCGCTGATATCGCCTCGTGTAAATTTCACGACTCTTGTCACTCACAGCTTCAATATAAATCTTACTACACTTGGAAACTCTCATTTGCCTTGAGACATTTTCCTTGTGCGCCGAACAAAGTGTTGTAAACTCGTAGAAAAAGACTCAGAAGTCGCGAAATTGGGTGGGTGAATGATGCTCCTGTTAAGCCGTAGTTTACAAATGCACTGAGAAATGAAAAACTGCAGGGTATCGGGGATATAGTAGTTTTAAGACTCCGGTGGGATTGACTAATCTGTTTACGACTCCGTTTTTGCATTAGTTCTGGAACTTATTGGATTATTCATGCCAACGGAACTTCATGTGAGTATGCATCTCGACTCTCACTCTCTCGTGGAATTGAGTATGGAAAAGTAATCTGTGAAAGAAAGGAGACTTTTAGTGTAATACACGGATTGCATCTACCTACTACTAGCAGCGTACTAGCTCACTATTAGCATACTTTTCCCTAGTTTTTGCTCACCGAAAATCAATAGTTTTTATCGTCTCCGTAGAAGAGGAAGAAGTAGAAGAGGATTTTCTCCAGGACCCATTTATTTGCCTTCCGCATAAAAATTAATGTCAGTTGATACGTGAGTTTGAATTTTTCTCACAGCCTTAAGCCAAATGTCAACGAAGTAGAGAGAGAGCGAGTGTTTGAGCAAGATCTTTCTCTCTCATGTCTTTAAGTACTTAACAAAAGCCATCAGGAGCAATTATTTACCTATCCATTTAACATTACGACCTTTAAGTTCCATGTATTATAATCAAGAAGAGTAAAAAAGAACTCATTCTTTAATCAAAGAGTCTCAAGTACGGATGTAATGTGGTTAGAAGTAGGTACGCACATATTTACATTTCTTTCTTGTATGAAAGTGTAGGTAGTGATTCTCACTGAAAATGGGAAAAACTAATATTTACCTAGCGGAAGTTCCACACACACACACACATAATATGGGCTAGTCATCACACTGCTGGCAACAGCTTCAACATTATTATTATGTATATATGGGTAGGTCTCTCTCCGAAATAGACAGATGGACAGGCAGGTAGAAGAAGGAGACGTCAGCCAAATCAAATGAAATGGAAAAAATGGGAGGTCTCACATTTTTCACAATATTTTCATAAACTTTCATGCAAAAGGAGCTCAACTCACAGAGGGCTAAGCAAATTCACAGAAAGCGACCAAACCCCAAAAAGAAGGATTTACTAGAAAAATAAATACCCACGCTACCACACAGCCACATACAATACACAAAAGTAATAACAAAATAACAACACACACCTCACCCAAATATTTTCATGTGTGTGTGTGTTTTTTATCCTATACGAAACCTTTTTTCTATACATTATAATAAAATGTTCAACTTGATCTCAGGGGATTTAGATGAAAGGAATATTGCAAAATCACAAGAGAAACTGTGACTGTAAGAATTCAAACTTATTTTCCATCTAAAAAATCAAAATGATGGCATAATCAACGGTAAACACTATTGAATACAAAATTCACAGTGAAAAGTTTTCTTCTTTGAATAGTGAATCAATCTCGTCAAGTTTTGTTTGAGTTTTGACAACTAAACTGACTGGTGTGTGCTTACTTAGCCCTGAGGAAACCGAAGACGAATATATATACATATATAAAATATATAAAGCAGTCCTGATTGTTTTGACTGACACTTTGCCACAAGAAAGGAAATAATATTTAGATTGAGAAAATGAAAAATTGATTGAGTGAGGTAAGCCTTCTATTACACACACACGACTTCACGAGACTTTCTTCTACTTGACATTTCCGTCTCGTTAGCAAGGCAGAAAGCAATAATACGCAAAGTTGCTGCGGGTCTACGCAGAAACCAAACAAATATTTGTTTTATGCGAGGCAGTACAAGGAAACTTATTGGAATTCCGTTATTAGTTAAGCAAAAACACAAAATGTTGCTAGTTATCCATTTTTACATTGTCGACGGAGGAAAGAGACTTTATTTCATTTTGTGTTTCAACTTCAACTTGACTCTTATTATTAAAGACTTGAGGTTGACTGCTGAGCTGGGATTTTGATGCTTACGAGTTCGCATGATGGAAGAACCACTGCCACACAACCTCCGTTTAGTTTCCTCATAGACCTGACAAGTGAAACTAAACCTATCGTTAACCCTTCATCATTTTGGCAGTTACCATATTTAATTTATTTCTTTCCTGTGTGTAGTGGGTTTTTTCACGTTACTGCAGGGCAGGAATGCATTCATTCTTAGGGTTGTTTTTACTTACTTACAATTCATCTCTAGTCTTTGGATAATAGTAATTGTAATAACAAACAAGGTTGAAACGATAATGATGATGGTTCTGTGGCATTGCTGAGGTGCACTGTCTCTCTGTCCATCCACCAGTTTAGTCCTGGGACTCCACAAAAACGAATCTCCCTACACAGAGAGATATACTTTCGACAGGGAAACTACCCTGCACATACAGACTTATTGCTTTCTCGATCTATTCCAAACAATATCCTACTCGGATATAACACGGGATACTCAAAGAACAATATTATATTCGTCTGCACAGACAATACACACAAGAATTGCATGACATAACGACTGACTTGTCGGTTCGGAACCGTGTAATTGATCCTTCACAGCATGAGCAAAGGGCCGGTACATTTGTCCGATTGTCTCGACGAGTCTGTAATTGAGAGAAACTATGTGTACTAGCCGGAGTAATCTTTTGGCCATAAAGTACCATCCAAAGAATCTTTAGAGTCTGCTGAAGTCCTGAACTAAAACAATAAGATTGTATTACTCTCCTACCTACTGTTCCACTTCCACTCGCCTTGTCTCCCTTCCTCCCAACTACATCTGCATTACCAGGAATACCAAACTGCCCAAGCAATAACCTTTCTTCTCACAACTCCTTCTCCAGATTTAGGAACACGAAGCATTCCTTTCTCTCATTTCTCTGTGTATTCCAAATTACAAGAAGGCTATCTTAACAAATGAGCACAATGTTGTTGGATACTACTCGACTGTGAAACAAAACCATCCAATTTCCTTTTCTCTCTGCCCTTTCTTGCATTTGACTTATTCTCATCAATTAACTTTGGTCTATTCTATTACTCCCAAACTAATTTCTGTGTGTACAACTTACGCAGAGGCTGGTAATGACTTTGAACCTACTAAAGATGAGAATAAGACCTCGGTCGAAGATGTGGATACCTACCTCGTAGAATAAGGAGGAATGAGAGACAGAGACACACACACAGACCTTATAGATTTCCATAACATGAACAATAGAGACTTATGAAACAATGTCTGCGAGTATAAAATATATTAACGTGAGTATAGATGCACACAGTTCACTAAAACCAGCTTGGAGTTTACTTGAATGCACATAAAGTTCTGCCCTTCTCGTCTCCTGAAATCTCAACTTGATTCATCTTCCTTAAAGCCCGTGTGTCGTCAACCCGTTAGGACCTAACCCATCATCCATACAAACTCCTGTCTCTTCCTCATCTTCACCGTAGTTAAAAGTATTTTAATGGCCAACTCAATGTATTGAACCCAACCTTTTTAATTTTTCGAATGCTAATTTTATGACTCATTTATGATTTTATGTGTGGGCATAAAATAACATTCCAAACTCCAAGTATAAGTGAAAATTGGTTTATGTCTTGAAAAAATAGTTGTCTTTTGATGAGTTCCTTGTAAAAATACAAAGTTCCATCGTTCCTTCATTTCCTATGTGACTTGGAGTAGCGCAGAGATTTTTCATCTTCGTGTGTTGTGTTGATGAGTCCCGCAACTCCAGAGAAGTCTTTCCGTAACTCATTCAAGTCTCTTGTGTCTTTTGGAACTTGCCTTCTTCTTACTCTCCACAATCCACACAGACATTACGTTCAATGTTCGCAACCTCAACCTACTTTCAGTTTACTTTCTTTCCTTGTGACAAACCAACGCATGAGCTCAAATCCAATCACACAATACCTAAAAAGTATTGTCATTGAAGGAATCACGCACAAAACTTATCTTTGTTTGTTATCTCGTACATTATCCCAAGACTTAGCAGAGGGTTCTTTCAGACCTGTTCTCTCTCCTAAGACTCCCCATTGCATCCTGCCCAAAATTACATAAGCTATCACCTTAACTAATCCAATATAGTGGGTCGTGTCATGAGATCACATTAAATATTTTGGATTACCAAGGACAAAATAAATGAGCAGTGCAGTTAGGAGTGTATACAGCGGAGGCAGAAGAGTAGTTGCGGTAGTTCGTGGCTAATAGCACATATAAAAGAACAAATAGGCAGAAACGCACAAATTGCATTGCACTGCGTACTTTTTCCCTACATCTTTAAGTTTCCTTTTTACCTGAAGAATATATATGTGTGTGCAATTGGTTTATCTCGACATTACACAAAATGAAATCCTGAAATGCTCAAGGGAAGTCCACCTTTCTAATCTCTTTAAATAATATTATTCTAGATCACGAAACGAAGAAGAGCACAGTCATTCAGAGAATCTGATGCTGCTGGAAACAAACCGTGAAGAAGTCCAACTGCCTGAATTGAAGCGAAGCTAAACTAACAAACACGAGTATTTAGTATCACAGAGAGAGTAAGTAAGCACAGGAGAATTCACATTCAACAGCGATTCAACATTCAACATTGTATGAAGACGAAGGAGAGAGAGAGACCAATTCACATCGAGGAATCTTGCTGCTGCCTGTGCTTGTGTGTGATCTTCAACGAGACGAAGGTAGTTTAGAGGAGTGTAGTAGTTAGTAGCAGTTTCAGTTTCATATTAGCAGCTATAAAGACTGGGAAGGGAGAGCTGGGAGAGCAGGAGAGTCGAGTAGAATTGGATTGGGTTGGATTTGGATTAGTAAGACCAACCCAGAAGAGAAAGACCTCAACGGGTAATCCTGAGGAATCCGGCAGACTGGAACTTAACGTGGGGACGAAAGGACGGACTCGTTTCGTTCTCCCGTCTCTCTCAACTTAAACTCACTCTTGCTGGAGAAATACTTTGTTCCCTGATAACATGAAAAAGGACTGCCCTCAGTGAGACGAGAGTCTGAAAAGACCCCAACACATATTTTCCTCAAGAAGATCTCTTCACGAGGAGATCTCTTAGAGAACCACACACTACTGAACTACAGGCCACATCTCTCATAGCGAGAAGAGTGTCTGCGTGGCTGTTCCCTTCACTTTAATCGTACCTTCTTCACTTCATCCAAAACACACACATTACCTCATCATCAGTACCGCAGAAGAATTCGAAGGAACAGGACACTACGAAGATTCCCTTCTGCACTAACCCACAAATATACACACAACCTACAACTCTCCCCAAAAAACTTGGTATAAAAATAAAAGTGCAGGTGTCTGAAATTGGATTTAACTTCCAAAGTTCCTGTGTATATTCTCACTCTCCCCAAGGAAAGCACACAAACAGTTTATTCTTCTGCACACCAAAACTAATCCACCTTTCACAAACTGTTTCAAATCGACTAGGGAAAAACTAAAAAGGGGAAAAACTTGGGAATTAAATGAACTGTACTAGTAGGAACTAGAAGAAGTGCCCACCTCACAAATTCACCACACAAATTCAGTATTATTCTTCAAAAAAACTTTAGCCCAGTTTCCATCTTTCATCAACAAGTTTGTGGAAATATCTCCTCCAAGTTAACCCAAAAAGAAGAAGAGTGAATTTGGTTGTATTATTAAATTCATAAATTCTCCTTCATAATATTTGGAGCAAGAAAGTTAGTTGAGAAAGGAATATCGACTGAGAAAACGAGGAGAGAAGCAGGAAGACATTCTACAAGTGCGGTTGGTTATTCATTCCGAAGGAAAAACAATAAAATCTCGCATGCAAAAGGAATCATGTGTCTCTGCCATTTCGGGGAAGAAATAAGGAGAAAGCGAGTTTTCACTTAACACGATCAGGACATTTGGAATAATGTGATCATTTATAAAATGTTGTAACTTTTGGTGACCCAAAATACTGGAATACTTGCATAGTGAACACGTCGTAGCCCAGACACACACACAGAGTCGTCCTCAGCCATGGGGAACGAACAAAATAGAAATATCACTTCCTCTATTACCAAAGACGCTAAGACTACAGGAAATTCTCGTAGTAGGGAAAGACTTCTACAAAAATACCAGTTGTCATCGTCTCAAGAAATCCAATAATCTCAGAGGCAATTCTGAGACAACTAAAGTACATATAGCAGACACAGAGGGGACAAGTGGGACACACCAATATTTCCTACACGTCTGCTGCTGCTGCTGCTTCTTAACAAGTAGACATGAGTCTCAGATCTTTACACAAGATGAAGAAGAAAGCTCGTGATGATAGTTTAATAGGAGGAGGAGGAGACGGCGGTGGTGAAAGGAGATGCAGAAGACGCCCGTCATTTCCTCCGTGTTTAACTGATGTGTTCAGTAGGAGCCCCTTAATGTTATCAGTTTCAATATTAACTTCCCTTCTGGTGGTGTTTGTGCGACCGGGAAACGGTCTCCATCCTCCGCAGTGTGAGTGGAGTTTGTATCAGGACATTGAGAGACTGAAGTGCCTCGTTGAGCCGCGAAATAATCTAATCGTGGAGGAGGAAGTCCACGGGATAGGCCCTGAGCACGCGAAGTCGTTGTGGGTGCATTGCAGTGATAGTGTGGAGGAGCACCTCAGACAACAACACGTGATTGCGGTGGGGACGAGTGAGACTGAGGTTGTGGGGGGGAGTGGTGATAATCCCCAAGTGGTTGGAGACTCTGGAGGCTTTGTCCTTTCCCACGGGGTGTTCATGGCAGTGCCAAATCTGAGAGATCTTCGACTGGAAAGTTGTCGAATAGCGGGAATCACACCGGGTGCACTCAGCTACCTTCCCTACTTGCAAAATCTCACGATTCGTGCTCACACTAGTCTTACAGCTTCGTCTGCGAGTTCTTCCACACTGGAAATCAAGCCGGGAGTTTTGCGAGGTCTCCCTGAACTTCGCACCCTCGACTTATCCACAACTAGTCTTAGTTCACTACCAAATGATTTCCTCTGTTTCTTGCCTTCTCTCAATTATCTCAATCTCACGGGTTGCTGGCTCAGAGACTTTCGCAGCATTGGAATCGCCCCAAGTGATCCTACGAATCCACACAATTGTGGAAATCAAATTAGAGTCCTGGACTTGTCAGCTAATCATTTCACCCTTCTTCCTCCCGCAACCTTTGCCACAGTCAGTAAATTAGAAGAACTTCGCATTGAACTCAACTCCATTACGATAGCCGCCGAGAGGGCTCTTCTAGGACTGAATCAATTGAAAGTTATTTCCTTAGCTGGAAATCAACTCACGTCCCTTCCCCCCGAGTTCTTTAAAGACAATAGACAACTCAAAGAGATCCATTTGCAAAACAACTCCCTCGCTGTCCTCGCACCCGGACTTTTCTCCGGACTCGAACATCTCGTTATCCTCCACTTGTCCAATAATGAACTGACCAGTGAGTGGGTGAACGGTGAAACATTTAGTGGACTAGTTCGTCTCGTCATCCTCAACTTGGCCAATAATGACCTCACCCGCATCGACTCCCTCCTCTTTCGCGATCTGTACTCCCTCCAAGTCCTCAACCTGGAGAATAATCAGCTGGCCTACGTGTCCGAAGATGCCTTCTCCGGCATGAACAACATGCACACACTCCTCCTATCCCACAACCAACTCAAAGCCATAGACACTTTCATCTGCAACGGCCTCTTCGTACTCTCCTTCCTCGCGATGGATAACAACAAAATCGAGTCCCTCGGCCCAGACTCCTTCAAGAACTGCTCTAATCTCAATGACTTGAATTTAAGTGGCAATAAATTAACTCGAGTTCCGGATGCCATAGGTGGACTCAATCTCCTTCGGACTCTTGACTTGGGTGAAAACAAGATCACTAACATCACAAATGCGTCCTACCAGTCACTTCCCAATTTGTACGGGTTGAGACTCACTGACAACTCCATCCTCACTGTCCCTAAAGATGCTTTCAACAACCTCGCTTCCCTGAAGATAGTTAACTTGGCAAAAAATAACATCACACGCATTGAGCCTGGAGCATTCGACAATAATCCTAATCTCCAAGCTGTCAGACTGGACAGTAATCAGCTCTCGGATATCACCGATCTATTCAAGAACATACCAAATCTCTTATGGCTCAATATATCTGCCAATCAACTTGAGGAGCTGAGGTATCAAGAATTTCCTCCGAGGCTCCAATGGCTTGATCTCCGGTCTAATAAGATACACACTGTGGGAAACTGCTTGGAGCTCGACAACCTCCGTATAAGAAACTTGGATATGTCACATAATTACATTACAGAGATTGGTAGTTCTAACTTGCCGGATTCCATAGAAAATCTCATTGTGAGCAACAATCGCATCAATCATATTCAACCGTATACTTTCTTTCGAAAGCCCAATCTAACCCGAGTCGATGTCTCCTACAACCAATTAGTCCGATTGGATCAGAACTCCCTCAGACTTTCTCCGGGACGCATTAATTCTAATGGAAATGAATTCATGGCTGAGATATTTCTCGGTCACAACCCACTCCAGTGTGACTGCACAATGGAATGGCTACAGAATATGAATAGTGGCGAGTCATCCGGTCAGTATCCTATGATTCAGGATGTGGCTGATGTGAAATGCACTTTATCATTCGACAGAATATATGAGCCCATTTCCTACATGAGTATACAGTCCAGTCAGTTCCTAT
This sequence comes from Isotomurus maculatus, assembly GCA_034696585.1. Lineage (NCBI taxonomy): Eukaryota > Metazoa > Arthropoda > Collembola > Entomobryomorpha > Isotomidae > Isotomurus > Isotomurus maculatus. The sequence continues at coordinate 31,412 of JAQGAC010000229.1, forward strand.
GTAAGTATGAGAGTCACTGCTTCTCCTTGTGTCAGTGTTGTGACTTTGACGCTTGCGACTGTGAGATGACTTGTCCTAAGAATTGTTCCTGCTTCCACGACCAAGCCTGGTCGTCTAATTTGGTGGACTGTTCGAATTTGGAGCAAACATTTATTCCTGGTCGAATTCCCATGGACGTGACTGAGTTGTATCTTGATGGGAATGTGTTTCCTTCACTGGACAGTCATTCTTTCATTGGGAGAAAGAATCTTAAGGCTCTCTACTTAAATGGCTCTCAAATCGAAGTAATCCAGAACAGAACTTTCCACGGACTGAAAGCACTGAGAGTTTTGCACTTGGAGAGCAACCTGATCGAGAGACTTGATGGATACGAGTTTGACGACTTGGATGGACTAGAAGAGTTGTATTTGCATCAGAATAGTATTTCGTGGATTTCCAACGAAACTTTTGCCCCTCTGTTGAGACTGAGAGTTCTATCGTTGCACGGAAATAATTTAGTGGATTTGGCTATTTGGCAAGTGACAACTCGAGTTGGTCGATTGTCCACCTCCCTCCGAGACCTCAGCCTCAGAGGAAATGAATGGTCGTGCGAATGTCACTTTGCCACTCAACTTAAAGACTGGTTGATTGAGAACCGTGCCAAAATCAGTGACGCCAGTCAAGTTCATTGTGTGGATCAAGTTTCGAGTTCTTCATTGTCATCATCATCTCGAGGCTCCTCTTCATCAACACCCTCTGCAAATGCGAATGGTGGTCAACTCCCGAGAAGTCAGACGGAATTAGTTGTGGTGAGACTTCTGGACCAGAGAAATCATCGATGTTCCCAATCAACTGACTTGAGTATTCGTGAGCCCCCAAGTAGTTCAGGAGACGAAGGCAGCTTCACAGACTACCTTCCTCTCATCCTGTGCATTACTGGAGTCTTCCTACTCCTCATTTTGATTTCCATCTTGTGTTTCTACTGGAGAAAGACTCTCCGAGTGTGGTTTTATGCTCATTGTGGCCTACGGCTCGAAGGTTCCTGTAGAGAACCTCATGCCGAGAGGGACAAACTATTCGACGCTTTCGTGTCCTACAGTTCCAAGGATGAAGCCTGGGTGCGTCAAGTTCTTGCAGCCGAGTTGGAACGCAATGACCCACCATACAGACTTTGTCTCAGGTATCGTGACCTTCCAACCGGTGGGACTTACTTGGCTGACACGATTGTCCAGGCTGCAGAAGCGAGTCGGAGAACCGTACTTGTTCTCTCACACCATTTCCTCAAAGGTAAGTTCATTTTATTAAGCAGAAGCTTCTTCTCGTAACCCGTAATTTTTAATTCCTTTACGCAATCATAATCCCGCAGTTCAGGCAAGGAATGAGTGCACCTCACCAGAAAGGCCATACGGGGTCTGGGAAATGACGGGGGGAGATACCCTCCTGGG
>JAQGAC010000230.1:0-32821 GCA_034696585.1 Isotomurus maculatus
TGCGTTCTACGCAAGAAACGAACAAAACCTACACGTGCAAAGAAATGCAATGAAATACTAAACGCACCTATCTTAATTACCGTTCACAGTAGGATTTTTAACTATCAATTGAACATTCACCCACACCGCATACTCTACTTGTTCAAAAGATTAAATGGCCTATAGAGTATATCAATACAATTGCTTTTTCGATTACTATTGAGCTCAACACATCTTCTTCTTACAATTTAATAATATATGAGATGAGTGTTGCATGGAAAGTGAACGCAACAAATTGACCATCAAACCATCGACTTTTCATTTCATTCGCACGAAACCTTCAGAAGGCTGTTTCCTAACTCACCATGAAGTTTGTAGGATTTGTATCTGAAAGAACTTACAATTTTTTAACTAGACTTCCGCAGAATGTTTAGCATACTAATTTTTAAACTGACTGGTGAAAGAACAACACCTCTGTGTCATTAAATCAAATCACCATCGTTGAAATTTGAATTATACATGCATACATAGTCATATTGGAATTCGTGCATTTCAATTCTTGGATTTCTCGTTATCAGTTCGCGTCCCCAAAGGAAACAGATAGTCTAATTTAAGATCGGCTCCTGTATTAAAATGAGCATAAAAGATTCCTACGTGATTCATGGCGAGAATGACGAGAATCTCAGATCTCTCTCGTTCTTCCCTCCGATTCAGATTCTCTCGTCGATTTTACTTCGACGACAGTTTTCAAATACCTTTTCCTTCACTGGAGGAGATATGGTTGACTCAGATTCATTTTACTCTGATGAAGCGAGTAGTGAAATTGGTGACTTTGAAGGAATTACATCTACAGTTATTCCTTTAAACATTTCTTCCAAGATTATCCCTATTTTGTATCACAAGTTTGATCTACCCGAGTTCGGAGTGTTTGGTGCAGTTCTTCTCCTGTCTGCTGCTATTGGAGTGTTCTATGGGTGCTTTGGAAAAGGCCATAAATCCACAGAGGAATATCTCTTTGCTAACAGACAAGTTGCTGCACTTCCTGCTGCATTGTCTTTACTATGCAGGTAAGAGTGGAAGGAAAATATGCATAAATTATAATTACTTCAAAGTGACTTGATTTATTTATGTGGCAGCTTCGTATCAGCAATAACCATCCTGGGAAATCCAGCCGAGATTTATTTGTACGGAAGTTCATATGGGTTGATTCTTTTGTCATTCATACCGATGACAATCAGCTTGGCGTATTTCTATGTACCAGTTTTTCATAACTTGGGACTGTCGTCATCTTACGAGGTATTGTTTAATGAATAATACTACAGAGGTATGTTTTACAAGATCTTGGGTTAATTAGCAGAATTTAATTAACTTAATGACAGTACTTCGAGCTGAGATTCAGTAGAACAGTCAGAATCGTTGTTTCTCTGATAGGAATTCTTCACTACGTGAGTACATTATTTTGTTTATAATTTTGACATTTTTTAGGTGCTTGAGGAAAATAATTTATTTTAGTATTCGATATTTTGGGTAATTATCTGTAGATTGTCTACATGGCTATTGTTGTGTATGGTCCGTCCCTTGCCTTAAGTCAAGGTACGCTGGAAAATATACGCTTTGTCATGTGTAAATCAAATTAGACACTAATTGTGTCACTCTGTTTTAGTGACTGGGATAAGCACGCGGTTATCCACTGGAGTTATATTTGCTGTTTGTATATTTTATTCCACGCTGGTTAGTATATTTTACGAAACGTGTAATTGTAATCTAGTCCGAAGATGGATACACGATTTCGATTTTCGGTGCTATATTCTTAGGGTGGTCTCAAAGGAGTAATTGTGACTGATGGACTTCAAGCAACAATCATCCTTGTGTCTTTGACCACAATAGTGTACAAGGGTGTCATGGGCATGGGCGGATTTGAAGCTGTCTGGCGGATCGCAGAGCAGTCTCAAAGAACTGAATTTATGAAGTAACCAGCAACCAAGTTAAATGTTCTCTTCAATCTTCATCATGAGTACTTAAGACTTCGATATCTGTATTTCCAGATGGAGTTTCAACCCTACAGTAAGACACACCATGTGGACTGCAGTGATCGGAGGTTACGTCCAATGGTTAGCTAATTTTACTGCTACACATTCCCAAGTCCAACGTTACCTTTCCATGCCATCGATGGCAAGTGTTCGCAGGTATTGCAGCGACTTAGATTTACTGTTTAAAATTACGCGAGTTAATTTATCATCGACTTCTCTGGGTTTCTGCAGAGCTTTGCTGTTAAACCTTATTGGACTCATTATCATATTCTCGTTGTGTTATGCTGCCGGGTTAGCTTTGTTTGCTCGTTACCAGCACTGTGATCCTTTACAAGCGGGTGTATGTACATTTTTATTTTCCTAATCAATTTACAAGCTTTACTAGTGCTAATGTAAATGTAAGTAGTTGGTCGGGAGTTCGGATCAGTTGCTTCCTCTCTTTGTGATGGATACTCTTGGAGACTACGCTGGATTTCCAGGGCTCTTTGTCGCTGGCATAACTTGCGCTAGTCTCAGGTACTCTTGACCTTCATTTACGAAACCTATTGATTGTCAGTTTAATGAATAACACTCATCTTTTGTTTACTTCACTGCAGTTCAGTTTCAACTGGGCTGAATTCTCTGTCAGCAATCGTCACACATGATTTCCTAAAGCAGTGGCTGCCCGATTCATCAGATGCAACACTTCTAAGATTTTCTAAGACATTTTGCGTAATATTTGGTGCGTTTTCATTTGGATGCATCTTCGTCGCTGAACAACTCGGGAATGTTCTTCCAGTAAGAACTTCAAATGTTAAAACAAATCAATGAGGAAGATGTATCAAGTACTTAATTGCTAAATTTATAGGCCACATTCGCGATAACTGGAATAGTACTTGGGCCAATTCTGGGAGTATTCACTCTTGGTCTATTCTTTCCCATTGCCAACTCAAAAGTGAGTAATAATCCATTGCCAATTTTAAATTGATATCCTACTTCCCTACTTAATTTCAACATGGGAAATTATCTCTTCTTCAGGGAACTCTACTTGGACTCCTGTGTACGTTCCTCATAATGATCTCACTCGTCTTGGGGAATCAGCTTGCAGGATTTGAGAAATTGCTTCCAGACCAAACTCTCCCTGGATTGGGAACTTCCGAGTGCGCTTCCCGACTTTTATCCAACACCAGCAGTGTGTTTAACATCCAGCCTCCACTCAACGGGTCTCTTCTTAATACACTTCCAGTCCCCGCAGTTAACGATACATTCCTGGCTTTCCTAGTCCAACAAGGAAGTCTGTTTGAAGACATAGGAAGCATGCCACTCCTCCTGGACCTTTTCTCCATCTCCGTCATGTGGTATCCTGCGTTGGGATGTACTCTCTGCATCTTCTTCGGCCTCCTCTTCAGTCTAATGCTCACGAACTGCGAACCTTACAAAGCTGTTAATCCGAATCACCTAAGTCCTCCTGTTCTTTGGCTGATCATAAAATTATTTCCAGCTCATGCATTAAAATGGATTGACCTGGAAGATCAACCCATGTCTTCCTCACCAGGATCATCAGTGACTGCTACTTTAAGTGTAATGCATTTTTAGTCTAAGGCTCTTAAGAAGACCTCTTTGGCACATTATTAATAATAAAGTACAAGATCGTAACCTCGCATCTAATCTCCGTTATCTTTATCTAATTTCAGCTACGAAGTACCGACTTTAATAGCTTCAATAAGGAGTCTATTTGCGATGTCACGCTGAAGAGAGTATCTGTTCCATGACGAGCTTTCAAATTGGGGTCTTAGTAATTAGTAATTTATTGTTATAAATATAATCAAAAAGATCATCTGAGGTACAAGTCTAGTCTCCCATTTGAAGTAATATTTACACCTTCGTTCATTATTTAATCATTATTATATATACTCACCGTAACATTTCTTTCCAAAAATTCTCGCAGAAATTCTTTGTAATTTACGTTTTGATATTGTCAATTTTCTAATTCGAAATAAATCTTTTTTGCTTTGACAGAACAATTACGTAAAACGCAAACATTAATCCGATCGAGATCTTAATTAATATCACAGGAATTGGACTAGCTATACAAAATCATGATTACGAACTAAGTTTCGTTTTATTTGATGCAGCTGACTTATTGCCTTTTGTAGAAACAGCGTCACAATGAACGAAAGCGTGATCTATGTCCCCATCGTCCATCGTTTCCTCATCATCCTGAAATGAAGGATTAAATATGATAAAACAACACAGTGCTGCTTTTAAGTTTTTCAAATTGGTGTACGTACATCTGGAGGAAAGTAATAATAAAGGTCTTTTGGGTCTTTATACTGTAGATCAGCTGTGTCTACAGATTCCCAATTGTAATCCTCTGGATTCGATACCCATTCTGAATCGGTTGACATGGTCGATTCATCATCCTCCATTTTGTAATCATTTCCAATTAGATTAGAATTCATTCTGTTGTATAATGAAGTTTTAGAGGGCTGGTCCGTTTTATCCAGGAAATCTGAAAAGTCTTCGGTGAAAGCTTTTTTCAAAGCAGCTCTGTATGGCCTACATATGGCACACACATTTCCTTTCAAAGACAAGTAACCTTTTAAAGCTTTTTCGAATACAAATTATAACTTACATAGTTTCAAGTGCGTGTTCATTTGCAATCGAGCTCATCTCCAAGAAGTTTCTCCTGATACTCCTCCTATTAAATTCACAAAACCATTTATTATAATCAATGAAAGAGTGAAGTTGATAAAAAACAAACGAAGGATTACTTTTTTGCTAAAACTGCACTATAAAATAGTTTCCGTGCGTTTTCAATTTTCTCATTGATTTCTGCCTCCTTTACTGCGCTGGGCATCATTTTACTTTTTTTAAATATTGTCTGCGATCTAGTCCTTAAAATATTAAGTTTACGCAATACGAGTTGAATGTGTGTGTTATTGCAACAATGTTTTTTCTTTTTTAGAATTTAGTAAGGCAGTAGTAAATGAACTGAATAGAACTCAATATTTAAAATATATATTAATAATACAATGTACGGGTATTTGATTTGTAGTAAGTATATTTAAGCCTAAAAGGCAAAAGGAACTACAAGTAGTTCTTTCTTGGCTGAACTCTTCTTGTGCAATGAGATTTACTTTCTCACTTCTCTCGCACTGAAGGCTCTCCACAGAACTCATCCAATAATATTGACGCCGCGTGTTTGTAAACCCATACTATTTTTTTGGCTATTGTTATCAGGTGTTCTTTCCTCTTAATTGTTATATAATTGGATTTAAGTGATTTCCAGTTGCATCGAAACTTAATGTTATCCATCAGAATGAAGGAGAAAGACAGTATAAAATGTAAGGAGTGGGAAAGAAGAAGACGTGAGAAGATAAACGACGCTTTTAAAAATTTGTCTCAGCTTCTTCCAAATTACGATCCTGCTAAAAACATTGCCAAAATAGATATTCTTGAAAAGTCAACTGAATTTGTGAAAGAAATAAGATTATCTAATTCCAGACTGCTTAGCCAGCAAGCTGAAAGTGATGAAAAGTGTAATTAAGAGATAATAAGAATTGGAAGATACATTTTATTATTATCTGAATGATTTAAGAAAATGTACTTTTGTTTTGTAGGCAAACTCATCAAGGAATTGCAGGACGAAGTGAACAAACTAATTTTAAGAGTTAAGCAATTAACTACTTTGCTGAAGCAAGCAAAGATTGCCATTCCTATTGGGCCACATATCAAGACCCTGGGAAAGAAGAAGCTTAAATGGAGTGAGAAAATTGGACCTGAAAATTTGGAGAATTCTGCTGGTGATAAAAGCTGCATCACCATTACAGCAGGTTTGTAATTACTATAATTTTATTTATAGATACCCAGTCGCTACTAGCTGAATTATAAAACTTTACGGTTAATGCTCGTATATAATTAATGTAGTATCTGAAATTTCCAATTCAACACACTTGAAAACGACGTCGAGTGGCCAACCTAATGAGCCTAATAATCCAAGTTCAATCAGTCAAAATCTGCCTGGAACTGGGACAAATAATGTGCAGCAATGTCCTCTCAAAGAACCAAATCTGGAAGTTCAACCCTCCGAAAGTATTCCCTCAGCTGTCGTGTCCAGTGGCTCTCCAACTGTCAATACGACCTCGTCTAGTCCATCTTCTAATAATTCACAGATTAAGTCAAATGTCTCTAATCCCCCTGGAACTCCAGTTCATTTGGGGAAAGATGGACTTCTTCCGTCGTTAAATAATAAGCCAACCTCTGCAGTACCGTCCGCTCCGATAACATTGCCGATGCAGACTATAATTTTAACTCCTTGTCAAGTACCTCCGATGGTAAATCAAAATCCGCAGATGATAACTCGCATAGCTTTAGGACCTACGAGGATATTGCCCAGGCCTGCAGATGGAGTCTTGAGGAAGATTGCCATTCTGCCTATTCGGAAACCACTTCCTCCAAAGGAAAAGAAACGGAGGAATCGAAAGAAGAAGGTTCCTGTTGTTACTGCTGAAGCTCAAGTGCAGACCTCTAAGTCAAACGATGTCGAAGCATCAGGTGTTCGGGAAAAAGCGACTTCTGATGAGAAGGGGGCTGAAGTTAAGGAATCTACAGCACCCACGACGTCAACTTCAGCTGAAAATCCAGACAACTCGATCTCAAAACTACCAAGCTCAACTGATGCGAGCAGTGCAACTGAAATCAGTGAAACAGCCAACAAAATTCCACAAGTAAATGAAACAGAAAAAGCCAAAGAAGTATGTGTTAGTCGAGAGAATATCGAAATGCAAAATATTCCTGAGGAAATAGGAGGGCAAGAAGTTACCTCCATGGAAGTCGATTTGCCAGAAGTAGGAGAGGAAGTTGAGATCTCATCCGGTGCAAGTAGAATCATAACTGGTGGCCAACATAATGAAGCTGAGAATAGTGAAGCTGCTGACGAGGTTCTTATGGAAGGAGACATGGTGACTCGAGTGCCTGAAGGAGACCAGAACAGTATGAAATCACCTGACAGTATTTCTGCTAACAAAACTCTCCTGGATATTTCATCCAGTACAACTTTAACTCAAGGTCAAGTAGCGCTGTCGAATTCCAACCATTCAGAAAGAAAGACGGGTGAGGATGTGGGTGCTACAATTAGGAAAGACAATAAGATTGGAGAGGAAAGATCCAGTGGAAATAGTAAAAGTTATGAGTTGAGAGTAATCGAGGCTTCAGAAGTCGAAAGAAGTATTCAGCCTTCCGAACTTGACAGACTTATTGCTCCAAATCAAAACACGAACTCGCCAATGGGTGACGCAGTGACGGGAGACAAAATAAGTGAGTGTATCGCAAGAAGCATTGACCTTATTGATGCTCCTGATGGTGAGCTTATGGAATTAGCTGATAACTGGGGAGACAGCACGGTCAACTCTCCAAAGAGTCCGATATCGCCAACTCAAATGTTCCTCAATATGTTTCCTCTACTTCCACGGGAAAGTATTGTTTCTGTGTCAGAAGGTGCTCAGCAAGGAAGTGGAACTGGAAAGTCAAACTTTCAGTACAGATCGTCATTCTACATTGACGCTATGTTACCCGATGATCAGCCACCTGCGCCACCTCCATCGAATCCTGTCGCTGTTCGAGACACGTCGGAGATTTGTGGACCAGGGTCTAAAAACAGCAGGCAAAGCACCGAGAGCAACGCAAATCCTCCGATGCCAATAGTCAGCTCGATAACAACCGCAGCAGATCCAGTCAGATCCATCTTAACAATGACATCCAGCTCTGCATCTCTACCAACAGCAAGTTCTGTGTCGCAACGGCCTGTTAATGTAGCGACAACGTTACCTCAATGTTCGCAGAAACCTCCAACTCTTCCTGTCATTCCAACATCTTCAGTTAAGTCATCAACACACAAGCAATCTACACTTGAAACAACTAAATCCACTTTAAAGAGCAAGATATCTCAACCTGAAGCTAAGGAAAGTAATAAAAACTCACACCCTCCAGTCCTACCGACTTCTTCTTCTACCTCATTTCTTTCGGACTTCAATCTTTTCCCGGAGCCGTTGGATTTTGGAAACTTTCATCACCTGTCGCTCAGCCAAATGTCACTTACTGAAGATCTATTCAGAGAAGTCAGTAGAATCAGAAATCCACCAGATTGTCAACAATCGAGTGCGAATTCAATAAGTAACACTGCCAATCTGGCAAGCAACTTTCAACAGTTTGACTTTGGAAATCAATTCCACTATTCTCATCAGCCACATCAGCAAACTCAACCTCACAAGCAACCTTCTACGCAATCGTCAACTGAACCTCAAAATCAGTACTCCATTCCAGACATCATGACTAATTCCTCTGTTGCTGCAGACTCTGCTTCACGAAGCCATTCCAAACAAATCAACTCGAACGCCCAAGTTGAATCTCAGCATTCTCAAGGAACGAACCAATTCTATCAGCCGATGAATTTCACTCCATCCAGTATGCCAGATTATTCTCATCAGTCTCATAACTCGAATCTGCAAACTCCGAGGTATGATTTTAACTCTGAGCCCACCTACAATGCGAGACAGAGTAATTATCATCCTTTCTCTCAAGAACTTCCTCATTCTGTTCCTCAACTGCCTCAGCAGTCAAGTCAGAAGCAAAATTCCACTTCCAGCAACAATTCCAACAAACATCAACTCTTCAGGCCTCAAGATTTCAATCAGTCTTCTGTAACTGGACATCACCAAACTCAGAATACTCATCGTTCGAATATTTCTCATGTTCAACAATCTCAACCTTCGACGACTAACAAGTCGAATGCAATTTCACACAGCAAGCAGGCAAGTTCAGTCAGTGGAGGAAACTCTCAAAATCTTCCACCTCCGCCTCAGATTTCATCGACAATGCCACAAAGGCAAGAAACTTCAAGAAAGCCAAACGTCAGTAGTTCCCAGAGTTTATCCAGCAACCAACCTAACAGTCAACCGATAATTCACCAGTCTTATGTGACACCTCCTCATCCAGTGCAAAGTCAGGTAGCAGTTCAAAGCAAAGAACAATTAAGTAAGCAGCAACCATATCATGTCACTGGAAATTCTGGGAATGCGTCAAGTGAGAAGCAATCAAGGACAAATCCGAATACAGCCCAGGTTACATCCAAAGACCAACAGCAATCAAAGGGCTACTCGAAGTCACAAGGCAGCAAGAACTCTGAGTCCAGTAGTTCAAGAAAGTCTTCCTCAACAAGTTGTACTCGACGTACTACCAACCAAGGATCTTCTTCTGGAACAAACCAACCTACCGTTCCACAGCACGTTCCCCAGAATGTTCCGAGACTTCCGGAACCAAACCAATTCGCCTTGATGAACAACACTCCATTGCCAATTCCTTCATTTCCTGATTTCTCTCTCGCTACCAACTTTCACCAGCAATATGAGACCTTCCCTACGGCACCCCACTATCACCACCAGCACCACCCACCCAACAATACTTCCACATCCTCACAACCAAATCCTGTTAATCATCACCAGCAGCAGCAACGAAAAAGCTCATCCACATCCGCCAGACACACTCCATTCTACTTGCAAGATGTTAATCCTCCTTGTGAAGCCTACAACTACCCGAATACCAATACCAATCCGCCTCAAACCATCAATCTCAATCCTGTTCACAGTTCAACCCATCATCATCATGGAATTCACGGGACAACATACAATTCAAACGCATCTTCATCTCAATCCAAACCTCCTAATTATCCACCCAACAATCAGTCAACAACTTCTGTTCCTCATCATTCCCACAACCATCCTAATTACTTTCCTAATCCTGCACCTCAAAACGCCCCAATGTATCCTTCAGGATATACTCATCAAAACTCACCAACCTCATCTGCCAGAACCCATCAACATGAACCCTTAAGTGTTAATTATAACTTGAATGCAAATCCGGCAAGTAGAAGCATTCAGCAGAGTAGTAATACCTCTTCTCAGCAACCAGGAAAAATTAGCAAATCGTCTTCATCTGCATCTTCACAAATGCAACCAAATCAGACAAACTACCCCAGCAACTCTGGAGAAAATTCATCCAACACGTCGATGCCTTCATCTCGACCGGTCAATTGGATGACCACAGACACATCCAGTCGAACTAATAGCAATAAACCTGCTGTAGCGTCTTCTCAAACCCGAAGTTCTCAGCAATCTTCTGCACCTGCTAATCCATTTTCTGTTAGTAAATTAGTTGGAAATGCTTCAGGTCAATCCACGACCAGCAGTAACACTACAAACACCTCGTCTACCAAGCCAACTAATCCATCGATGGCTTCGTCAACTTCAGGTCGATGTACCAATAGCAATCAAAGTACCAACAGCAACAATCCCACGTCTAACAGTAGCTATTGTGCTGAGTCTCTCATAAGGAAAAATCCTTCTACTAACACTAGCAGTAACCCATCATGGAATAATTTGAACTTTAGTCAAATTCAGCAACCAAATCAACACCATTCTGTTCCACATCAGCACAACATTTCAAACGCTACTCCTTATGAAATCCCACATAATGATCAATTTAACTTCTCTGGCTATCACACAACGAACTTTCCCCAACACGGTGCCCATCAGTACAACCCTTCACACAACAATGCAGCAAGTGAAAGTGGAGGATCAAATAATAATAATGCTTCAAGTAATAACGCAAGCAGTAATAATATTCCTGCAACTGGACACGTAGGAGGAAATCCTTACGGACCTCCTTTTGCAGCCCATGACCAACAGCAACAACATTCGCAACAACCTCATCACGTCCACCAAAGTCAATACCATCACCACTTTCCATCTCATAATTCAAATTCGAGTAATCATCACCTTCACCAACATCATGGAACTACCTCTTCAGTGTCCAACTTTAATCTGAGTTCTATATTTCCCGAGATCAATGACAAACGTGGTGGTGGTGGGGGAGGAAACAGTAGCTCTTCTAATGCCACTGGAAGTAACACAGGAAATGCCAGCTCCCAAAATAGCTCTAATAATAATAGTTGCAATTATTATGCAACAGTTCACAGTAGAAAGTAATGACATGAATAAACAAAAATGGTTTATTTTTTATGCTTCGCTTGTAACGAAATAAATTGAATTTCCATCAGTTATTTGGGGATTTTTACCAAGAAATTCGGAATTACCCGTCAATTCTTATTCCTTGTTTTTGGCAGAATAAAGAGGATTTTTCATGCATGTTAAAAGCATATTGGAATTGGATAATCTCTGAGAATTATGAACTGTTGTATAGCAAGCACGACAAACTTGTCTTGAAACAGGTCCTGGACTCAAAATTCAAGTTTTTAATCACAGGCTTTTGTTATTTAGTGTTCACTAGACCTTTTAGAATGATAGCTAAATCCACTGCTTACTTCATAATGCATACATTATTCCTTACGAACTACCCAAATGTAAAATCATGGAACAATTCACACTAGGTACATTATATTGTTCTACGGATTAAAAGTATTCTTCAGAGCTCGAGCTGTATGGAGTTTATAGTTCTGCTCTGTTACCGGCCAATTTGACCTGTGAAATTAACTTGCAGAATACTTGCGTAAGCAAAAGAAGCACAATAATGAAGTGAAAGATGCTGCTTAATGGTTAAGCAAGGGTTAAGCAGAATAAAGTGAGATGATTAATGGTGACTTCAATGCGAAGTTCATCAGCGGAAAGATGTTTTACCCCTGGACTGGTAACACATGCACCTCACGCAAGATTGTTTTTTCTTGGTAAAGTAAAAGATGTTCATCTTCGTCTAATTCATCGTCCTCTTAATTGCAGTAGTACCAAGTACGTACATCAAAAGTCAAGAAACCCAAACTGTCTACAGGAACTACTACTTGCTATTACTACCACCGGTTCATCGGCATTTACCTTCTTAGATAAGCCGTCTTCCAGTCTCAGTTGTCTTCTAGACTTTGAAGAAACAGGTACTAGACGATCATCATCTAGCCTTCTACGATCGACGGCTAAAGATTAAAAGTAGCAAGTCAACTTTTGTGCATTTCAAACCAACTGCAGGAAAGCATGAAGCTTTTCGCAATTCTTTTACTCGCAGCCCTTGTGGGTTCTTCGGTCGCTACTCCCAGGCAAAGGTATGGGTACCGAATGTCTGAGGAATCTGACGAGTCCCAAGAAGTCGAGTTAGAGGCTGATGAAGTTGAGGTGGAGATTCCTCAGGACGACGATGTTTCTGAGGAAGATGACGACCCACCACCAAAGTTCCACGAACTTTTCCCAACTCCTTCCAAGGCTGGAGTCCCATCACACGGACCTCAGAACATGGGTAAGCAATTACATAAGTAAATACCGGCTAATATTTAGTTTCAAAAATTAACGTGAAATATTTCATTTAAATTCTCAGCTTTCGCCAACATGCTTCATGAGATTGAAGAGAATGGCTGGAAGAGGCCCAAAGGAGTGCAGAATCAGCAACAGAGGAGACAGAGAACTTCTCTAAAACCAGTTTTCAGAGCTGACGATGACAGCGATGAAGATGAGGAAGAAGATGAGGAAGAAGATGATGCTGAGGATGATGAACCATTCGCACCTGATTTTGACACTATGTTCCCCAACCCAGAAGGAAAGCCCAGCGGACCACAAAGTAATTTGAAGTCAAATCTGAACTTGCCCCATGAGAGCAGAATATTGTATGCTAACTGATTGATATTTGTTGCAGATATTCCCCAATATGATTTTGGCAGTCCAGCATCTCTCGGAAACTCCAACCCAGAATCTGTTCGATTCCGGTCCATTGTTGTTGCCCAGTCTCCTGCTACCGGAAAGACTCAGAGTGGTCAGCAGCCCGTGTACTATGCATCCTCAGGAAGCAGCCGACCATCCGGCAGACCCCAACGGGACAGAGCTCCCATGACCCCAGTTCGAGGAGTCATGTATCGTCAACCCACTGGAAATAGACGAGTCTCGCAATACCCGATGTCTTACAGGCCACAACAGCAAGTGTACAGGCCACAACAGCAAGTGTCGTACAGGCCACAACAGCAAGTGTCGTACAGGCCACAACAGCAAGTGTACAGGCCACAACAGCAAGTGTCGTACAGGCCCCAACTGGAAGTGTCGTACAGGCCGCAACTACAAGTGTCGTACAGACCTCAACAGCAATACCGATTGCCATACTATCATCAAAAACCAACGGGACAAGTTTACTACGTCCAACGTCAACCTCAGAGGCCACAATACTACCAAAATAACAACAGGAGAAACTATGTTCCAATGGTTTATGCCCGTCAGCCAGCCAGGCAGAATTACGTCCAAAGAATGCGAAGCAACTTCAACAACCGATACTGGAACTGATTTGCTAAAATCATACCTTCCAATGTGATTTAAATTAATTGAATTCATCGGTCTATCTATTACTTCTTAAGCTGTTCATTTTAATAAACCTTACAAGCCATGAGGGGTACCATCGGCAAGAAATTAATAAGTTATTCTGCTACTGTTGTCTGCGCTCTTACTTTATTTCGCTATCATATATTATTATATGCATACAAATAAATACCCAGCATACACTGAACTCCGATCATAAAGTGTAAATCAACTTGTTCATCCTGTTTGGGCACTCGCATCTCGGTTAGCAATTCCTCAGATCAAGAAACTTCCCGGTATGACCGTGTACACAGTAAACAGATTCTTAGATACAGATCCACCTTTAATGCAGAAGATGATTCACCCTAAAAAGGAGGAAACAACTTGTAAGCAAGGCATAGAAGGTCTGGGCTCTGGATCGTGAAGTGAATGAAGCAATAACCTCTCGCTAAGCATCCAAAGATTTAATGATTATATGTTTTGCACAAATCAGTCAATACAGCAACACATTTTTTGGCTTTTGGTAGCTTTGGTTGCTTTTCATTTATGTGCCGTATACCGCATCGGAAGTGAGTTTATTTGCAATTTTAAAGTTAACAGGAGCCATTCAATTCACCTGCAAGGTGGACCATAGAAATAGATAGGCTGCTTATCTTCATTCTAAAAGATTTATAATTTGCTACTTATGTTTTAGTTGGGTGAAAAGGTGATAGATAAATCCGGGTATAGAAATGATAACTGAGCAGTAAATTAATATTAGTTTCCTCGGATTAAGTAAGAGTAGAACCTACAATGTGGGGAACACTTTCCATTTCAATCCTGGTTCTGTTTACGGCAATAGTTATCTGTGGTTCACAAGAGAAACAAACTAATACAAATGGGGACAACACAGCGTCTGCGAATTTGTATGACGAGACCTCAGACAACGGACATTCAAACGATGAATATCCTAAGCGATTGTATCCAGTGTATCTTCGCATTGACTTACACGACATGAGGTTGCGGGATCATCTCAAGTTCACAATTGGGAGTAAGTGAATTCTCGATAACATGCAATTAAGTTGTTTCTCATGCAGTACATCTTGGTAAAGTGGAATTATGACTTGTATGGAAAGTGTCAGCAAGGCAGAAACGGGAAAGAGCTTTCACTCGATTCAACACTACTCCGCTACTGAGGAACAGTTTTGAATATGACAACTTAAGAGAACTGCCGATGCCTAAGCCTACAATTTACAATGTCACAATATTCCCAAAGCCTCAAGTAGATAGAAGGCCCCTCATTCTGATTCGAAATCTCACTAAGACTGACACTAACGATGAGTATGCCACAAAATTCACTTCCAATAAAGTTTACTTCAACTCTAGTAACACAAGGACTTCAATGAACTCGTTAATCACTCCACACACTAACAATTCTGGGGTGGAAAGTGGGAACAAACAGGGTTGGTATTTTTTTATTCGCAATTCCACTTTACTAACATTTGTAGTTTAACAATCATGCTGAAGTAGTAAAAATTTAATTGCGAAGTGTCATTAAATTAAGATTTTAATGTGAGACTTAAATGAAAAGACACCAATGAAACGGTTAATATCTTTTGTTTCAGACGTACGACCTCCTCCCGACCGGTTGCCAGCTCCGACAGGAGATGTGACAGAAGAAGAAGAGGACGACGAAGATGAAGAGGAGGAAGAAGAAGATGATGGAAGTGCTCAAGAAGACCAAGACAGCCAAGAACAGGAAGGTAACAACGAAAATATTACTCAGTATACGAATGAGAAGCTGGTAGTAATCTAAGCTTTGAATTTTTATGTCATTTGTAGAAAATTCTTCAGAAGAGGACGAAGAAGCAGATGACAGCAGTGATGAAAACCAGAAGCAAGCAACAACTGCTGCTCCTCCAACAATAACTGGTAATCCACCAGTAGCTCTTACAGCAGCAGCTTCTCCAGCAGCAGCAGTTCCGGCAGCAGCAGCTCCGGCAGCAGCTTCTCCAGCAGCAACTTATGCAGCAGTAGCTTCACCTGTGGCAGCGTCTCCAGCAGCCGCTTCACCAGTCCCAGCTTCTCCAGCAGCAGCTCCTCCAGTTGTAGCGAATTCTGCCCCTACTACTAACGGCGCGGCTGCTGCAGCAGCTCCAACGAAAGGAGATACTGGAACAGTCACTACATACGATAATGATGGTACAATTACTCATGCGAATTACTTACACTCTATTTCTTTACCCAACATGCTCATATTAATGTACTTCCGTAGCGAAAAAGAAAGCTGCCAAAAAGAAGAAGAAGAAAAAGAAAAAGAAGAAAAAGGCTGACTTGCATTTCATTCCTAAACCTTTGGGACCCAAAGCAGAATTAATTATTCGACTGGACAAAGCGTATCATAACGTGAAGGCAATAAAGTCTGCTTTCCAAGGAGGTGAGAACCTAAATTAAACTACGTTACATTAATTACAGTATTAACTTCCCTTTCAACACTATTAATGCTTTGTAACCAGCAATTAAAGAATACGTGAGACGTCCTCATGTAAACTTGGAATTTTCGCTACGAAGAGACCCACCCCCACACCACAGACACGACTTATCCCAACCACCTGCTCCTTGGGATCCTCCTGCTTGGAGGGACGCCTACACAGAAATAAGATCTCAAGAGGAAGAAGACGAAGAGGAAGACGAAGAAACTCACGTCGACCCATCAGCTTTCTCTAAAAGAGTTTTACAAGATTGTGGGGACGACGATGAGGATGAGGCTGACTGTGATGAATCTTATCAGCGGCCTCCCAGCTCAAACAACAGACCTCCGAAACCTTCTGGCTTCCGGCTTCCCTTACCCTATCCAATTTATCACGAATCGAGAGATGGGGATTCTGGAGAATACAGTCCGTTTGACTACCTTCCTCCTCTTAAGCAGTCAGCGATTAAGGCCCCAGAAGCCACATGGGTTAAGACTTGGGACAAAAATAAAAATGGATTGCCCACAATCGCAGATTCAGATGAAGCGTCAGTAAGGATTTCCAACAGACCAAGTAGACGCAAATCTGCTAAGAATAAAAAGGCTACATGATGTTTTATTGAGAAGATGCAATAAACTCTATTTCTCTTTGCAAATGCACATGTCATCATTTATTTGATTTTTCATAAAAGCTCACTCTTCTATCGCTTGTTTCACCTGGTAATAAACTAGATGAGTTTCGTAGGCCTGTTTGTAACCAAGGCCTTTCGTCTTTCAACAAATCCGAGCTCATTTTGGAACCTACAAGAATAATAATAAATTCCCAGGTTCAGCTCAAGATCCTCAACATGGGTGGGATCCTGTCATATCATTTTTGGGAACCTTTTCAACGATGCGGTTTCTTTCACGAAGAAGATATTAAACTGTTTGGAGAAATAGCGATAGAGCGAATTAGAACTGAAAGACTCCGACTCAGAGTCAAGAAAGAACACAGGAAGCTGAGGAGACTGCACGGTGAACGTGAAAATAGGCAACAGGAATTTCCAGTTCCAGATACTGCAACAATGACCTTCACTTCAGATGAAGACGGAGGTCAGGAGTCGGGTATTCCGGATAGTTTTTACTGGTAGTCTTTATATTTGCTGGGAAAACTAATGATAAGTATTTGCTTATAGAAACGATGGTCACGATTAAAGGTGCGGCTTCTAGTGATCCACGTCCAAGCACAGTGAAGCTTGAGACGCAGCAGGATGATAATGCAAAGTCTGATCAGATTCAGTTGGAACTAGCAACAATTACTACTCCAGTTCGACGAGCATCTGGAAACTTAGCTCCAGTTCAACCCAAAATATCTTCTGTCTCGCAAGTGGTCAAGAAGAACTCTCCATTAGAACGCATGAAAGATCGAGAAGAACGAATGGACCACCGTGCTGTCACAGCTTCTTTGTAAGATATTAAAATTGATTTGAATTCGACGATTGAAATCAAATTACAAGGGAATTATTCCACAGAACGAAGAGCAGGAGTGAGCAAAGACGGTTGGGATCGGGATCTGGTCGAAGTTCAAGAGGTCACAGTCCAAGGCCAGGAAAGACTCAAGGTGGAAACGATCCGAATGGCTGCAATCTTGGTGGTTCTACTGCTTCTTGTATTTATGACGAAAGCAGCCTTCGGAGAGAAATTGATGCCATTCGTTTGGAGACAATTCTCGACAATGAAGAAGATGAGGAAATCCAAGATACCAATAATAACGAAACTTTATATTTCTTCGCCAATGGAATCACCAGCGATTACCCCGGAGCTCCAATTTACAGAAATAACGAGAATGGCATAAATGACTTCATGCTGGAAGATGAAAAACAAGATGATCTTGAAATTGAGCCACCAGGTGGTTATGATGAGACGCGACGTGATACTCCTTCACCTGTAGAATTGCATAGTCCCGTACTTGCTTTATCAGCAGAAAGTGTAACTCGAAGTTGCAATGCTTTGGAATACACTATAGAAAGCGTTTCCTGCGATAATCAAGATCAGGAAGAACCAGGAGATGTGACACAGGACATCGAAGGCAGCAATCGTAGTCTTTCAGGTTCTCCAAACTTGGAATCGGAGTAAGCGAAAGTCAATAGATATTTTTTAGCGATTCATGCGCGTCTTATTTGATTGTCATCTTAAGGCTACCGGAAATATGGAGTGAGGTGGAAATATTTGCATTAATTGAGGTCCCTCAACGCGAAGAACCATTGAGAATTGAGTACCACAGATTCGGTTCCACTTTGGATTTTTCAACTCGTCCTTCTATGGATCCAACATTTTCGACTAATATGACTCATGAAGAGATGAGCGCTTTGTTTGAGGGCGACTTGGACGTAGGGTCGAAATATGGAGCCCCGCACGTTTTGGCTTTGATTCCAAAACTCATGAATTTATACGCAGGGTATGATAATAATTTATTATCGAATAATCTAGTTAAATAATGAAATGATTGATTAAACTATGTTGCTCTTTGGAAGGTTTCTACTCGTTAATGGGTTGGAAGTAAGGATAAATCGAACTACCAGAATGGCTATGAAAGATTTACATGTCCAGCATCACAATGTCCTTCTAGAAGTAGTTCCGAAGTCAATTACTGAAATTGAGCTACGAAGATCGGCAAGTAAATTCGAAATCGAGTGGAAAGACGAAGTAGCTATTCACACTACAAAGTGGATGGCTGTTATTGGACAACAAGAAAAAATATCACAATTGCAGCTCTCCAAATCAAAAGAATCAAAATCGGTTTTGATTCTTACCATTCCTTTGTAAAAAGATAGCTAAAATGAAATTCATCATTCGTAATGTGTAATGTAACAAAGCCTCCAATGACCATGTAACACATTTATTGTGAGTAAGCACTATATTATCAGTAAAAAGAAAGCACATTCAAATCTCACGTTTGTTGAGCGTTTACTCAAGTTAAACAGTTGACCGGAAGTTGGTGAGGTTGACTGAGGATTCCGACTGCCAGCGATTCTGCTATAAACGCTCTTGTTTTCCAGTTCTTCGTATAGAAATGGCCTGGTGATTCACTCATTATACGTCCCCGCATAAAATTTTTCACGCTCTATATAGTCAACAACTTAAATGGTACCTATGTCCTATGATTAACGGTTTGTGCATATCACATTGTTGCAATGTAAAGGAAATTCTAAACACAATCATGGCTCTTTTTTACTCCCTAGCTGTGTAGTTGTATCATGAGAATAAAGTAAAACACCGAGATGTCAAAATGATTCCGTGCAAATAAATTTCATTTTACGCATTTCTGTTGAAACTTGATGTCCAAAAGACTGTAATCATTCACGGCTTTTCCAGGTCCAAATGAATTGGCTAAGCTTCTAATTGAAGATGGATGCTGGCCATTGGGATCTACCAGATTTCACTTTCAGTTTACAGAGTCGAGACGAGTAAGTCAGTGAGTTGATTTTTCAGCAAAATCATAAAAATGAGGCTGAACTTTTTCTTAAAAATCTGGACGAAATCCGCTCTGTTCTTGTTCGTGGGTTAAGATTATTATTTTAATAGTTTACTTTGCCTACTACCCATACAACATTATTTAACTACATATTAAACGGTTGTTGCAGATATCAAGTTCAAATTCGCAAGTCCCAGTGAGGACTTGTTGGGACGAGGGTGAGCAAAACAAGGATCCTTACTTTGTGGGAGATGGATTCACCTGTTGCAACAATGAATACATGCAGCACTCATTGCTGCCTAAAAACGAATATTGGAGGAAATGTCTGAGTCAGCAGCATGGAAATCCTGATGATGATATTCCCAAAACAATGGTACCATATTTTTTGAATTTTAACTGCTGCTTTATGTTTTAGTAAAATGTGTTATATTTACTAGTGGAACGCGTATTGGTGTGAAATCACGGGAGCTGGATCGGTAACAGCGACATTATATTCAGGAAGTTTCGCATTATATTTATTGAATGAGATACTTTGAATCTAGATCGAACCAAAAAACGCTTCGTACTTACCATTTTTGTCATTCTTCATGCGCAACTATCCAGAAAGCATGAAGAAACTCCTGCAAGACAAGGGATCAAACTGTGACGTAGCAGGTGAATTGTTAAATGTTCCTGAAAACTGACTAAATAGTGGCTAACTCACTGAACTCATTTGTTGAATTCAGCTAACTTAACTGATTCACCATATCGCTTGAAATACTACGAGGAATGCTTTTGGAAAGCCGAAGAGCTGATTTGTTTGGAAAAAGCCACAGTGACAACGGTCATAATCACCAAACCAAATGAAGTACTCCTCCCTTCAAAAATGACCACAAGCTAGAATAATTATTAATGTTATTGTTTGTTTCAGACTATTTGCGATCCAATCGAGTCTCTTCCAACCCCCAACCATTCATTTTTAACGTTTGCCAAGCCATGTTGCAAGGGTCAGGAACTGCCGTATCCACTTTTCGATATTTTCATGGACTTTGAGAGATTCGACATCGCAGACAAAGTTGTTTCTTGTGCAGAGGGGCACAGAGCTAAGCTGAAATCACTGAAGCAGGTTGGAGCTGATGAAATAGACCTGGAAGGACCCTTAGCTATTGTAAACTCACAATCAGAAAAGTTTCCCAATAAATTAGTATTACATTCTACTGATTTTCCAGTTACATATTCTGTTACTGTTGTTTGAATTTCAGTGTCAAGTGGCCTGTGTTCATGAAATCGATGGATTGGTAAGAAAGCCTCCAAGCATTGAAGGTTGTTGTGCTGTTTAGAAATGTGTTTGGTGTGTTTTAGAAAGGAGAATACAACGCCAATTTCCAAGACCTACTGAACTTCAAGATGAAAACAATTTCAAACAGCACAAGAGTGGAACTCATGAAAAATATTAAAAAATACAATTCAATGTTTGAATTATTCAGTGCGAATAAAACGGTTTCAATGGAGAAAGCAGGTACAAGATTATCTTTGAACTATTAAGTTTAGGCATTATCGTTCTTTTAATGTACTGCGGTTTTCCCCACCATATCTACATTCTTTCGTATATACAGACCCTCCTTAAAATGCTTATTCGGCTATGACATGAACCACTAAAACCAAAGTTTCAAAAGTTGTTGAATTTTCATTTCTCGTGTATTCTGGTTCTACAGGAGATGAAATCGCCAAAATGAACGAGAGCCACAGAATTCTCAATTATTGTAAGTTCCATTTCGAGGCTACAGCTGAGGCTTACAGAGCATTGTATGAGGCAAGTAATCTTCTGATTATGGTGACAGAAAATTACAGACAGATTGTGTTTATATGTATTTACTATTATTGTAGTACTGCTACAACGCTGAATACGGCCAACAATTTCGGGATGATATCATTAGTCAGGCATTCAGAGAGGAGGAATAAGAAACAAGTCAATCCTTTTAAAATTTTTATGTAAATATATGCATAATTTTAATTTTCACTCGCACAGAACATACACATAGTTTGATTCATGGTTTGCAAACGTGGAAAACAAAACATTACGATTAACTGCAAAGTTGTTGCTAAAGTATACGATTTTCTTACAAAAATTGCCTTTTTTGTTAGCTATAAATTGTATTGCGAGACTGTTAAAGTTTAACTAACGTCTTTCGTACTCCATATAGTAGCTGGCTTAGTATTTTCAGAGTTACCTTTTTCCCCTTGACTAGTAAGAGTTATAGGTGGCGGACTGAAGCTGGAAATCGACTCAGAACTTACTCCCAGCTCAGGATGTTCTTTTTCGAAACAGTGAAAATATAAGATTAGATACTTATGCTTATTAGCTGCAGCCTAAAATACAAATAATTGGCCACTTGATTCTTACCTAAAAGCTCCTGTTCCGTAAATCGTATTTGCAACCGAACAAGCTCACCGGGACATGCCCACTTCCAAAATCTCATCATGAGAGGGTTAAACAATTTGCTCTCCAATGGAGGATTCAAATTTCTGCCAGCAGTTAAGGTAGCCAATGGACATAATATGAATCCCAGGAGAACACAACTCAAGATTCCATACGTAGGATACCATAAGGGAGAAATAGAAAAGAGTTGCATCCAAAATCCATCCCCTCTTTCTTTCCACACAATCCAGTCTGGATCCCATCCCTGGGAATCGTGTGTAAAGGCACATTCAGATACATTCAGAGGTTTCCACTGAATCGGCAACTTTCCAGTCTCTTGGTTGTAAACAGTTTGTCCGATTCCGATGAGACTCATGAAAGCGACGGAGAGAATTAGAGCCAAAGTAGTTCCCTTAAAATGCCAAAGAACTGTAGTTAGAAGAACTGTTGCTCAAAAGTTCTGATAACTTTCTTACGATATTATTCGCCCACGGAAAAAACATTCCCAAAATGAATACACCAAATGTAGGACCTGAAAATTCCCATATCTGTTTTGACTGCTGGAATGAGATTAGTAGATTAGCATGGGTTTTGAAAAAGTTCAGCTAAATTACCTCCAAAGATACCAAACAAAGAAGTTGCTGCCTGAAATTCAATGAAAGAAATGCGTAAGTAACGTATCAGTCACCAGTACCATTTAAAGTGACTAGCCCACAGATTCATGCAATTTTTACCGTAAATATGTTTCCCATCAACTCAGCGATGTATACAAAACCAAACGAAAGGAATCCGGTAGCAGTCGCAATGACTTTTGACACGATTGCTAACTTAGCATCGTTCCACTTAGGTTTCCATTTTTTCACGTAATCTTCAACGACTGACGCTGCGAGAGCATTCACTCCGCTCGATACAGTACTGCACAAAGTGAGACTGACTTTAAGCTTGCTCGTGCATGAGCTGACTTGCTCAATGTAAATTACCTCAATCCAGCACAGGTTATACCAGCAACGAACAATCCAGGAAGCCCAGGATATTTGTCAAGTGTTTCGACCACAAAAAGTGGAAGAAGCTGATCTGCTGCATCCACACGCTGTATTTTCACACAATTTGATTAACCTTTTATGACGCATGGCTACAAAAATGCTAAAATATGTTTTTTTAGCTTTGCTAACCCCAGTCAAAACAGGATCACAAGCAACATAAGTTCCGAAAATCACTAATCCAGCAAAATACGTAAGACCCATAAGAAACACAAGACCGAAAAGATTGATTCCCAGAGCTCTGTAAACCAATATTTTCATTAGACAAACCATTGCCTATTCTGAGCTACACAGCAACTAATTTTAGGATTTTATCTTGCATGTAAACTGATCTGTAGTTCGGTAAAGAAATGTATCTCTGAATTTGGGCTTGATTGGCGTACATCGGGAGCCATTGGAAGTATCCTCCTACAAATGCAGTCCAGAACGTGTGGCGTGTTCTCGGATCAGGATCCAGGCTGATAATTGAAGTACAAGGCAAATGTTTCATTCAAATAAATCAGGATTATTAGACTGTAATGAAGAGTAAAATACTTGAAGAAGTTAAGACGATCCGTGCGATCAGCAATATTAAAGACTTCTTGGACTCCTCCCAGATTATTTGTTCCGACGATAACAACTACTGCCATTGACACAACCATAATCACAGCTTGAAGGGAGTCGGTCCATAATACTGCTTTGAATCCACCCTGATCGATGAGAAAGCTTAAGCTTGTTTCATATCATCTTCATATCATTTACGCTTACGCAACGCACGGACTTACAATAGATGAGTAAAAAATACAAACTGTGAATATTATGGCCACAAGAATTCTGTGATTAATTCCCACAACCAAGTGCAACGCTAAAGCTGGAGCATAGACGACAATCGCCATGAAGAAGATCTGAAACCAGAAGGAAGAGATGTGAGTCAATAAATTATGTACGTCATTCTAATCCCAATGAAATTGAACTTGAACCGATTTAAATCAATTCAATAATTTGTTGGAGTTCATGGACTATGGAATACATTAAACAATGTTATCTCACTCCGTAAATGATGTTGATAAGTGAGCACAACACGCGGAGCAACCGGCCAAATCTTGCTTCCAGGTACTGCAATCACACCCAAAATACAGTAGTGAGTATGAGTTAACCAAGTTCATTGATCAGACGATCGGACCATCGAAATCAATCAATTGAATGCGTAATCTTTGACTCAATCTGTTGGTCTACATAATTTGCATTTTGTTTGTAAAGAAAACTGATGATTGACAATCAAACCATTTCATTTGTTGCGATTCAAATAAATCTAAATGACGATTAATGCTAATCAGAAACTAAAATGCATGGCTTGAAATTGAAAATTAAAATTTATATTAATTAAATATATTGCTGTCATTATTATTGTCATACCTCGTAAATTGATGTGTACTGAAGTTGAAAGTAGTGAGGTACAAAAATAAATGCCAAGCTGAGAGTAAGAGGAATGTATGCCAAAATCACGACTGAAAGTTGAGTTCCGTAAAAATAGATTTCTACAGGCGTTCCCAGCAAAGTAATGGACGAAACGTAGCTGAAAAATTCAAAATATAAAATACGATACCAATTCAAACATTAATTTCCAAAGACTGGCGAACGCATGAAAATAATTTGCAAGTTCAAATACCTGCAAAGTAATGACAAGGCTACTGGTACTGGATGCATTTGTCTTCCACCCAACAGGTATTCCTCATTAGTCTGGTTCTTTTTCCCAAAACACCCAAAGAAAATTCCTATTCCAACAGATATGGCCAAAACTGAGCTGAACACAAGCCATTCTGCCCAACCAAAATCTGGAACTCCTGGAGTAGCAAGAAAAGGGACTTCTGTCGAGGATGAGAAATCCATCTGAATAAATTAAAACTCTGAATCTAGAATTTGAAACTAAAAATTTTGAATCCGATCAAATCACAGAAGTACATGATGTACTTACGGCAAAAGATTTCCGGGAATCACAGGTAAAGTCACCACTCACCACGGACAAAGGAACTTCAGAAGTGTGGTGGATTTGAGCGATTACTTCAGTCTAACTCTATCATAATGCATCAAACAAACTGAAGTTATCAAAGTTGAGTAAAGAATGATGGCTAATATTTCTGCAATAAAATAAATAATGATCAACCATATAGCTGATGCCGCAAGTCGTGATTGACTTAATGCCTAACATGGTGCGGTGGCACATAGCAGACTACGTACATCACCAATCTGTCATGCAGAAATAGATCGTTGGTAAGTACAGAATCCAGTGTAGATTAGGATTTAGGAAATGAAATAAGCAGCGACAGGCAAGGTGAGAATGCAACATATGAATTGAAGGTGAGACGTGGTAGGGAATTTATTAATCACCCAAATCCACTCCTTTTGATGGATTAAAGTTCGTGGTGTCAAATTAGCGTTTAAATATAAAAAGGTTTATCCCCTGGATTATGATTTGTGATAGAGCTCTTAATTCTTGATATGGAGGTGATTATTACTCATGTTTACTTCAAGTATCATTGTGTGTATAATATTTCATCACCACTAACTCACTAACCCTCTGCGTGCGGGCTCTGAAATGTCTGAATCTGAATCAATGAAGTCGAGACTTTTGAAATATTGAGATTGTGGGCTTTTTGTAGTTGATGAATGTACGGAAATGGAATATATTATTCGCGAGAAACATCTTCAAATAAATTATGGTTACTTACTCTTCATGGCTTGATCTACTGTACTTTTAGGGGGCTCTAAAATCACAAAACCAAAACTTGCGAAGAATCCAGGTAATCCAAAAAACTTCAAACTGTTCAACGCAAAATAAGCAATAATTAAAATTCACCACATTTAGCTTAGAAACTAGTGAATTAATTATTTACAATGAGGAATGATTCACAGACTAAGCAAAGCTTTATAGAGTTAGCTTTAAAGTTCCCTATTGTTGCACGTGTATACCAGCTAGCCTACCAGCCACTTATCATTTTATTCTCTACCTTTACAACAACAACTAGCAAGGTCAATAAACAAGTATACTTGCTCTCTTTTACATAAAAAACTACTCTGCTACTCTAAAACATACAGTTCTACAATAAATAACATGATTTCTATTAAGCAACCAATTTATCCCACTCTAATGTATAGAGACAAATAGTTTTTCCAGAGGCATTCATTCATTTCATTCAATGCTTGCAAGCCAAATTCCCAATATTGTGATGGCAAACTTTGAATTCGCATTATTTCAAACATGCTTACATCTAATCTAATTTCAGCTAAGCAGAAATACCAAACTAGAGCAATTATTGCAAATTATGCATCTCATTAAACACATCGCGCATCGTACGGTT
Organism: Isotomurus maculatus; assembly: GCA_034696585.1. NCBI lineage: Eukaryota > Metazoa > Arthropoda > Collembola > Entomobryomorpha > Isotomidae > Isotomurus > Isotomurus maculatus. The sequence goes on from JAQGAC010000230.1 coordinate 26,004, forward strand.
TTGAAATTAGAACCAATCAAGAATTCAAATGTGACATTGCAAGAATAAAATTACTGATCTAATCTTCTTATCATAGCTGAAATCTTTTTCATTTTCTTCAACTTCTTGGAGAGTCTTAGAAGAAATTCATGAAACTCAAGGTGAAATTGTGGAGTGTGTGAACAAAGTGTACAGCAAGGCAAAAAATCTCACTGTGCCCAAGGCGGGAAGCAAACCGAACGAGGAAGTAAACATACCCAGAGCGGCACTTCCCGCACACACATTTCTCCGTGCAATTTCTGCCTCTTCAAAATTCAGATCCAAAGTGAGTAGACTCTCTTCTCTTCTCTTCTCTTCTCTCTTGATTGTCTACTGATCTTGATTCAGATCTGCATGAGAGCTCACCTCTCAAGGTCTCTCCTGATTTTATACATTTTTCGACTTGCAGTTTCAAATTATATTGAAATTGCGAAAGAATACAAGAGTGCCCAAGAATTTTCGGAAGAGAGAGAACTAGAAATTGGAGTCTTTGTTTATAGAGGTTTCTCAAGGAGCAGCATTTAAAAGAGAAAGGTAAGGAGAAAGTAAACAAGAGACGGTCGATTATTTACCAATTGAAATTAAAGTTGAAGCTGAAAGAATTTCTGAATGAGAATTCGCTTTAAAACTGTATAGAGGTTATCATGAGTCAGGAGAACATTGATCCAAGGACGCTGCCTCCGCGTCCTTCACCTCGACGTGCTGGACCGGCTTCGATGACACGTAGGGGGGTTAATATTCCCCGGAGGTCTCCTCCCCCTCCACCTTCACCTGAGGTGATAGTTCTGACCGATTCGGATGATATGAGTGATATTGTTCCAATATCCACGAGAATTCAACCATTTCCCAAACCGATGTCGAAGTTATCCATCATGTCACCGATTGTGAAGAAAGAAAGACAGACGACAGCTGAAAAAATGCGAAAAGCTGTGGAGGATGCAGGTTTAGACATGGATGGTAATTTTTATGGCAGCATTTTGCCATTCAAAAGGTCTCAGGGTTTAATCACTTGTTTTGGAACTGTATGGAATATAGATGACGATGACGATGATGTGGCTTCATTTCCTCCTGATGATGATGTGGAAAGCAACTTTGAATCCGAATATGATGAACGAGCTGCTAGCTCTCCTCCACTGGATGAAGAGGAAATAGAGAATGAAGGAAATCCTCGGAAAGGAGAGGACGAAACTGAAGATCCTATAAGAAGTGAGAGGGAATTACATCAATACCCAACGAAACTCAAATTACGACTTACGAGTGCTGATATCTTAACTGTTTAATTTTGTGTAACTTCAAGGTGGATTGGAAGGTGCTGCTTTCCAAAGTCGGGTTCCGTTCGATCGTATGTCCACTCCAGAAGCTGTGGCATTCTATGACATTACTCAATCTCCAATGCAAACTCAAAAAATGTATCTGTTTTTGAGAAATCGAATCGTAAGCGAGTTTTATGTGCTATTAAACGTATTTATTTATACACATGATAACCAAGGCTAATTATTTTTTTTAGTTACAACTGTGGTTGCAAAATCCGAGGCAAGAACTGACTTTCAAGGCTATTTGGGAACAACTGGAACCTCCTTATAACGCAGACAAAATATTAGCAGTTCGTGTTTTTGCCTACCTGGATCGACACGGATACATAAACTTTGGAGTATTTGAAAAACTTACGGTACGGTTTGAATTGTTAGAAATTACGACTACCTAAGAAATCCCAAACATTCAAAACTTTTCTCATTACAGCCTCCTCCCAAGTTTGTCACAAAAAAAGTAATCGTAATTGGAGCAGGTGTTGCTGGATTAGTAGCTGCTCAGCAGCTACAGCGATTTGGATTGGATGTCACAATATTGGAATCTAGAGATAGAGTTGGTGGAAGAGTTGTAACTTTTCGAAAGCAGCAGTTTGTGGCTGACTTAGGAGCAATGGTTGTGACAGGCCTTGGAGGTAATCCGTTGACGATACTGTCGAAGCAAATAAGAATGGAGTTGCATAAAATCAAACAAAAATGCCCATTGTTCGAAGCGGACGGAGAGACTGTAAGAAATACTAAATGTTGTTAAAATATTGCCTTGTAGGATTGCTTATTAAATTGTGCTTTACAGGTACCGAAAGAAAAGGATGAAAAGATTGAACGAGAGTTCAATCGATTACTAGAAGCGTCTAGTTATTTGTCTCACCACCTTGACTTCAATTACGTTAACGGGAAGGCCGTGTCATTAGGAGAGGCTCTTGAGTGGGTCATAAAGTAATTGAAAATCACGCAAATATTTTTGTCGAGATTCGTTTCAATATTACAAGTGTTATTATTATGTTTTTCGGTAGGTTGCAAGAAAAACACGTAAAAGAAACTCAATTAGATTATTACAACGAAGTTATGAAACTTCTGGATAAGCAGAAGAAGCTAGTGAGCCAGGTTAGTCTAAATCCCTATAAAACGAAATTATTATTGTTTTGTTGAATAATCTTTTGATGCAATAAATGCATAATTTTATAGATGCTCGCCAAAAAGCAAGATCTAGAGTTGCTTCAGGAGAAAAATAATGAACTTTCGGCTGTAAGCCAAAGGGATGGAACGCAAGAATTTGCGTTTAGATCGACACGTCTTGAACTGGATAATGCTATTAAGGTTTGCGAGTACAACCACGTATAAATTTATGAGATTTCACTGACTTTTAAAAAAAACCTACGAACAGGATTATGAGCAGTTGCAATCTGATCTGAGCGAAATAGAAGCCCAACTATCTGAAAAGGAATCAAACACACCATGGTATGAATTCAATACCAATTAATTGTTAGCCCTCTTTAGAAACTGTGTTTTACTAACATAATGTATTGCCCTTAATAGCGAGGTGTATCTTTCTCCACGAGATCGTCAAATTCTTGATTGGCATTTTGCTAATTTGGAGTTTGCTAACGCTGCGCCACTCTCAAACCTGTCATTGAAGCATTGGGATCAAGACGACGATTTTGAGTTCACCGGGAGTCATCTAACAAGTAATCATCATACGATTCATTTACGCTGCTGCTGGCATGCTAGAACGCTTGATGAATCGCACATGCACGTAAATGTACTGATTGTGAGTTGTGAAAACAAACTGAACAAGCTATCAGTAAAAGAAAAACAATTAAATCATTGTCCGTTGTTCAATTTATACTACGGCTGCTTTACCGTGTGATACGTTTCGAACCATTAAGATAGTTTTTAGGCCAACTCGAACCTATTCACAAATTCGTAAATACTGACCTGATCTACCATATCTTTAATTCGGTAGGTTTTATGAATGAATGAATGAGACGTGAATCATGTATGGCGTGGTTTGGTGCAGTTAAGTGGGAATCAAGAGTACCTGGCTAGGCCAAGTGAAAGAAAAGGTGCACCAAGGTGAATGATACACCAAGTGGTTGGTTGTCTAATGGTAGCAAGAGGCGGTGCTAATCTCCAATCAGTCATTCGTTCAGCTCATTTTTGCTGGGAGTTGTTTGTTAAATAAGCAGCTGCCAGTATAGTATTTAGCTATCACTATCACAGCCTAATAGGCGAAACGTGATTCGAGTTGAGTCTTCCTATTGTTAGTCATGGATGCTTAAGACAGAAGTTATCATGCGTCAAAATGCATTCTTGTAGCAAAGAAACATTCGTTCTCGTCAAGCTTTTCTAATGAAGGATGTGTAATTATACCCCGTATTAGCAAGATGGTAATCATATGATTTTAATGACAGTTGACTTCCTACATGCAATTCCTCAGGAACATCTATGATAGGACAGTAGGACCTTCATTGCTCAAGTTTACGTGATTAAAATATATCATGAGCAAATTATATAACAGTTTCGAAACAGTTACTCGTTTTTATTTTTTCCTACAGTCGCCTCATCAGCTGCAGCAAAATGCTGAACTGAAATCATAAAGATACCGTTTAAATGCAGATGCTGAAAATATGAAGAGCATGTGTACTAGTTGATGCAACTAATTAATACGACTTATCGTTCAGAATTGAAGGGAGATCATACAATATATTATTATTTTATATTTTTTACTACTCTACCGTACGATATTTGCTTCAATAATCGAAGCCATGAGTAATGCATACATATCTAGACTTTCAGGAATTCGAGGGATGTGAATGTTTGTGAGAGTCATGTTTCTTGTAATCAAGGTGAATGAAGGTACTATGCTACTTTATTAGTCGCTCAATTTCAGAAGTTCTACCTACCTCGGCAATACCGTCAATCGGAAACAACCCAAGTTTAATTATTTGTATAAAACACGACTAATTAAAGGTTATTGAACATAATTAAGGATCATGGTACATTCCTAAAGCTGTCAAAATGTTGTAAGGTGTTCACCCTTTACTCATATTATGGAGTTTCGATTTCTGCAGCGTAAAATGGGAAACTAATAAGAATTTCGAAGCCGTGACTGCATGCGCTGTAATTCTAGACTGTTGGGTCGGCCGACGTGGTCTATAAAGTACATGCTTTTGATCTTAAATGTTCATGAAATGTGATTTAAATGAACAGCACAAAGAAAGTTTGAAGCGAAAAGGATGAACCAAATCAAATCGTATAACTACTCTTGAGATCTGTCGGTTCAAATTAAGGAAAAGGTTCGAATGGGTTTGGTTCTGAAGTCGTAGGTTAACCCAATCGTGCCTTTCTCTTGTCTGGTCCAGCTTCCAGCATGATTCAAATTCGTATAACTCATGTAGGTAAAAATTCCTATCGGATTCCTAAGTGGAAAAGACAGAAAAAATGTATGTGAAAGGACGGCTCCAGTGGTTTAAATCAGACACAAATAATGCTGATTAAGAATTGTAGCACTAATAAACGATCTTTTTCTTAAATTAAGGTTGTTTAAACTTGTTCCAGGTGAAACTAAAAGCTCACCCGATGATGGTATTGATCCACATGTATGGGTGCAATTTCGTCGGTCCTCTTTAAATTAAATAGCTATGAAATCAGAAGTGGCATAAATTACATGACTATCTTCGGTGGTTGTAAAATTCTAAGCATTATACGTAGGATCATCGGCTCTTAGAAGTACCTTGCATAATAAACCTCATCTACATCTCCTTTGGTCGTGGCTGAGTTGCCAAATAAATCCTTCAGAATCAAAGATGTACGAGTATTTTATTGCACGATTTTTTTATTTTACACGTTATTCTCTACATTCTCTCATTCCTCTTGATCAAGTTCTGCAGCCGTCACATGCTGTACATTATACTAGATTAAAGATTGCTAAATTATTTCATGGATTGTGCAATCATCCGCCCAAACATCGGACTCGGATTTTGATTAGAAGTGACTGATTAAAATAGCTGATTATAATGTAGAAGCTGGCGATCTCTTTAATCCAGTGTGTCTGCAAAATTAATTAATTCCCTACTTGACCATCAGAGCAATAATAAGTGTAGTAGGAAAAGAAACTTGTTGAACTATCTGATGGAAAAGAGAGATTCTTAAAAATGGTTTGTTAGTAAATGAAACGGAGTACAGAAAGTGTCTGGAACAAGACAGAGTGTTAGATTAATATCGAAGAAAGGCTTGGTTTCAAAGGAGTACAAAAGTTTGTCAGTGACAACGAAGGGATCAGTTCCTTCGTCGGTATTTGTCTGCGTTGCATTGTACAATTGTACTCTCTCGTCCAGACGGAGGCTGGGAAGACTTTATCAGATCATAGAAGTTTTGATTCAGACACGCAAATCAATGTCCAGGATAATTTCTTGCTTCTATTTCTTCTCTACTTTCTATTGTTTGAATTCTTTTTGTCTTCGCAGAGAACTTGATGCTTGTGCACGAGTCTTCTCAGGAGGAAATAAGCAATATGAAAGAGTACAACACACTTTTCTCGTTACTTTTTACTGGATGTTTAGTCTGAGAGCAAATGAAATTGAATTTCATGACTTTTCCCGTACCTTGTGTAATTCTAGGGATTACTGCATAGTAAATAGCAACCCTAAAGCATATTCTCAGGTTAGCTGCACGCATACCTTGTTGAGGAAAGTAAAGAAGTAGTTAGGTGAAATTATGATTATAGTAATGGAGGATAAAATAAGATAATTCCATGTTGGCATTTATCATCGCATCGAAACTTGGTCGTGGATGTTCGTATTTAGGCAACTAAAAGAACAAAAAACACACTTGATTTTATCTTTTAAAATGTCCAATAGCACATTTCTTTTTTATTGCATGCTCTACGTATTTTGTGATTAGAATTAAATGATTGAAACTCGCAGTTTCATGTCGTGGGGAATGAAACGGACGGGAAAGGAAGGGAATATTTTAGTGTAATTATTATTTACTTTTTAAGTCATACACAGGGAGTATCGTGTGTATTCTATCATTCAGGGCTTCAGATGAGAGAGATTATCTAAAACAATCTGCACCTTCAAATGGCCTGATGCTTTGTGTATGTATGTCCCATGAATACCTGAGGATGATTGACTACACACCTGGTTTTTACCTTCTTGGTCTTCTTGTTTCCTGCAGCACTCATAACAATTATGATGGCTAGGCCTCTAAATATGCAATGGCTGGAGTTGATAACGATCTGAAAATGAGTCCACTTGAGTAGTTAAGACTCACACCCTAAACAAGCTTGTTTGCTTAAGTAGAGCTGGTTTTTAAAAATGCGCTTGTTAGGTTAGCTAACACGACGTAATTGCAGGATGATTTCATACTTTTGAAACTGGGTTTGCTTTTCATACTTATAGTTATATGAAGTATGCTACACGGTCAGCTAAACTGTCAGTGTCAGTACTGTCAGTAGTACACATATTTGTAGACTAGACTAGTTTGTATTTT